>JARFJB010000425.1:0-70000 GCA_036346205.1 Vesta saturnalis
CTATCGTTCTCTATCGTTCTCATCGTTCTCTATCGTTGTCTATCGTTTTCTATCGTTCTCTATCGTTCTCTATCGCTCTCTATCGTTATCTACCGTTCTCTATCGTTCTCTATCGTTCTCTATCGTTCTCTATCGTTCTCTATCGTTCTCTATCGTTCTCTATCGTTCTCTATCGTTCTCTATCGTTCTCTATCGTTCTCTATCGTTCTCTATCGTTCTCTATCGTTCTCTATCGTTCTCTATCGTTCTCTATCGTTCTCTATCGTTCTCTATCGTTCTCTATCGTTCTCTATCGTTCTCTATCGTTCTCTATCGTTCTCTATAGTTCTCTATCGTTCTCTATCGGTCTCTATCGGTACTCTATCGTACTCTCTCGTTTCGCTATCGTTTCTCTATCGTTTTTCTATCGTCTCTCTATCGTTTCTCTATCGTTTCTCTATCGTTTCTCTATCGTTCTCTTTCGTTCTGTTTCTTTCGCGTTCTTATCCTCTCTTTTACTTTGTAAGGGGAACCTGAGCACACATGAGTTAATATTATACTTACATCACGTAACTTTACTTGCGGTTACTATAATTTCATTATCAAATAAGTGAAATACACTTAAACCTTATTATCATCGAAATGTACTAAATTTTTATAACATTTCCTCGTCAACAATTAGCAAACATTCGCCAATTACTATGTATTCATTAGTCCGTTCCAGTAATCTTAGTTTAATGTTTTGCATTATTGTTGACTGAATCGGGTGCATCAAGTAATTGCCTTTAAAAACTAAATGTGCAAATTAACAACTTTTTCTTTTTCCTAATTTCCTTGAGCAGGTCTCTTTCACGTGTTCAAGTATGAATGTTATATTCTCGCTCTATAATTTATTAGCCTATTATATAATTTACAAGTATGATCTGGATGTATCCAAGCTATGTAAGGCAAATTTGTGTAAAATACTATTTTCCGCCCTTAGAAACAGAATTCACAAAAGAAATGTATATTACAATATGAAATTATCTTTATTTTGTGATTCTGCAACTTCTATGTTCCTTATATTTCAGTTACTCAGTATCTATTAATTTTAAATATGTTACCATTATTTAAATACCCGCAAGGTTCATATCTATCTACGAAAATCGACGGCAGCCATTATTGAATTATATAAAGAAGTTCAAGTAACTTTTTAAATATATAGTGTTTGAGGAATTACTACACGCTGTGTATAGGTCCTATCTAATTTTTGTGTTTTAAGTTTAAAGTGGTTCTTTACAGTTTTATATGCTGTTCGTGGAATGAAAAGTCGTTATAAATTTTTACTTTATTATATACAGTACAACGAAAAGATGTACTTACTTAATCGAAACTTGAATTACGTTTTGTGCCTTTTGCTGAAACTTGATACGTTAAGGAAGTTAGTGGCGTAACACATGTTACATTTCATAACGTACATAAAAATTCTTTAGGCGTTTAATAACTTCAGCGGTATTTAAGTCTCACTTCATTTTTACAATACAGTCTCTAAATATGTTATTATTCTAAATATCATTACAATAATAATTATGAATGAAAATTTGCATTTTTGTATTCCAGAATATTTATTAATCTCATAATAACACCATTGTTAACATTATCATAACTTAAATAAACCATGTTGTTTGGAATTATAGGTATTATAATTATTGAGGCGAAATTATACTGTAAGTGAAAATGGTTCCCAGTCCTTATACAGTGCATAAAACAATATTTTCTTACTTAGTCATTATAAACTAACTTAATCCGTATTGAATGCCTTAGCACGTAAGTTTTAAAATTGTGTAATCTTTAACAGTCTGGTGAACTACTGCATTGGATGTTAGGTTTGCTTTGTGTCGTGTATCATCTGGACCGGAGGAAAATAAAAATAAAGATACTTTATTTTTAAAGTCAAATGCAAGGTCCAAGACATTAATGAATCTTAGTATCTACTTATATGTAAGATATAGTTCTCAAATTTAAAACAAATGTAGAGTTAATAGCAAGTATATTTTAAATTGTAGATAAGTTATTAACGTAACAAACTTAAATCGGCTAAGATGAATTCATTTCATTTGTCAAGCTTGTCAACTTGGATAGGCCACCAGTGTTTCAAACTCTCAGTAATTGCACACTGTAAATTGATCGTTCTTAGGCGTTGTAAAAAAAATACTTCAATTTTGTTCACGTTTGTGCCGACGACATTAGTAAAGAAGCATTTATCATATTACGCTTTAGTAAACCTCCATGCAATAATTAAAACTTGTTTTAAAACCTAATTGTAATTTTAAATTAAAATGGGGCCTAAAAGACAAAAAATGTTACGCATACATAACACATACATTAAGAAAATATATAACAAGTGTCATGTTATATCACACGGTTCAATGAATACTTCCTTGTCATTTACACATCACTTCTCAATTTTGTATGTTACTACATTGTTTCAGCACGCATGGAAGTTATATTGTTCAATTATAGCTCAATATAATAATTACACATATCAAATCTTAATGTCGTATATTTTTCATTGCTACTCAAAGAAAAAGGATGCATTAAACAATTTTAATTAAAAAAACATTAAAGATTGCCATTTTTAGGCGTTGTTTTGCACATTGTGTCATACTGAACAAGAGTTACTAGCCACAGCGATTCCCTGATTGGTATTTTATAAGGAAAATATAATTGTTATTAGTATATTTCTTGCAGTACGATCATCGATTATTATGGTCTTATTAATTCGTCCGTGTTTGATTTCTGGTTTGATGTGGTATTTTATCATCATTGTGAAATATACTGTCAGCTAATTAAGTCTTTTAGGAATTCTATTCTGTTTTTATTTCTTTTTTAATCCCCGCACGAATGCCAATTTATACATTATGTTGTTTAGAATTTTGTCAGAGTTCTTTGTCTGATATTTGTTAGCCACCTGATCAATATAAGTGAGGTGTTTCGAGTGGTTAATGCAGGCAGTGTTAACATATACATATATTGTTTATTCAACTTCGGTACCAAAAATACAGGTGCTACGAATACAATACAGATGTTTTTATATCCTGAACATAGCTACTTACTTTATCTAAAATGAGGTATACATACAATTACAAATCTAAAGCTACTCTAGGTTTTATCATTCTTTTTGGTCTAACATTTACAGGAACACTTTCAATTTCTTTTACGTCATCAGTCTGCTCAGAAATCTCAGTTTGGTCAGAAAATTCAGATTCTGGTGCATACCCCATCTTATCGTTACTACAACTAGGTTATCGATAACTACAGTGTCAACCTTATCGTTAAATTTTATTATTTAATTAGTATCGCGTTTGCTATAAAGATTAGTATCAAAAATATAACACTTGTACATTCTACATCCCATAAAGCCTTCTATTCGCGCCTTTATCCACTTATCGCCCTTTTCCCTAAAGCCCCTAACATAAACTATGTCAAAGTCAAAATTATTTAAAAATACAGCCCAACGCTGCAATCTTGCTGCAGCTACTAGCGGAATAGAGTTGTTTTTTCAAAAAATATATAATAATGGTTTGTGATCTGTGGCTAATACAAACTTATTACCAAGCAAATATTGGGAAAACTTTTTAACAACATTAACTATCGCTAAAGCCTCTTTATCTATAACAGAATATGAATCCTCAGTTTTAGTCAGCACACGTGATGTAAATGCGATAGGCTTTTCATGTACCATATGTAAATGAGCTAAAACTACACCTATCCCATATTGAGATGCATCACATGATAATTTAATTTTTAAATCTGGATTAAAATGAATTAAGATATTTCCAGGCAATAATTCTTTCTTAACTTTTAAAAATGTATCCTCACAACGCTTTGACCATTTAAATTTAACATTTTTTTGTTCTAATTCATACAAGGGTGCTAAAATTATAGCTACATTTTCTATAAACTTCCCATAATAGTTAACCATTCCGTTGAATGCTTTCACTTGAGTGGCATTAACTGGCCTAGGTACTTCCGGAATAGCTTTGATTTTATTGTAGTCTTTATGAAGCCAGTTTTTATCAATTATGTGACCCAACTAACTAGTTTGGTCCTGAAAAAATGTTGTTGGAAAATACCAAATGCTGTTTTAATTCCAAATGGTAGCCTTTGGACTAAATATACCCCCTTTGGCATGCTACACGCTAAAATTTGATTTGATTTTTCATCTAGAGATAATTGGCTATATGCCATGGATGAATCTAATTTAGGAAATGACGTTCCTCCCCTTAATCCATTGAATATTTCGTCGACTAATGGTATAGGATAATTAAAATTTTCAATATGTTTGTTGACCGTAAGCTTATAATTAGCGCAAATTCTAACTGTACCATCATTTTTTAAAACATGAACTAATGGTGTACCCCATTGATTATTGTCAACTTTAGTAATAACTTCCAATCTTTCTAACTCACCATTCACTTTTTTCTTAAAAGCATAAGCGACATTGTAAGGCTTAACGAATATAGGCGAAACATCTTTTTCAATCTTTATGGAAACTTCATAACTTTTAAGTTTACCCAGTTTCTTGCTAAACATCTCTTTCTAAACTTTTATTGTAATTGTCAGATAATTCATTCAAACATTCATCATTACTTTGCACCTAAATTCCTAACTTACTTAATAAATCTCTCCCCAAGAGAGGTGATGCTCCGTTTTTTATAACTAAAACATTTGATGCAACAACAAACTGATTATGTTTAAAATTTAAGTAGATTGATCCCAGTGGAATGATTTCCTTACCATCATAACATTTCAACTTATTATTGGTCTGAACTTTACTTAAATGAGAAAAATAATTATCATACAAGCTCTCCGGAATAACTGTTAAGCTTGCACCTGTATTAATTTCAAATTCAATTGGTACATTGTTAACATGAATAGAAACTCTAATTGGTAAAGTGTCTGAATCATCTTCAACACTAAATAAATTATATAAAGATTCACCCATTTCGTCATCTAATGGTAAAGAATTTTGATCTTTCGATTTACATGTACCTTTTATATGACCAAAAGTGTTACATTTACTACATTTAAACTTCTTATACATACAATTCTTAAAATTGTGCCCAGATTTGCCACATGCATAACATTTTGGATCTGGTTTAACTAAAATAGAAAAAACACTGCTATTATTAGCTTCAGGATGTTTTCGATTCGGAACTATGTGCTTTGCTTTTAATGATCTAGATTTCTCTTGTTGTCGATTGTTGAAGGATTTCAAGGCAAACGTTTCTTCAACCTTTATCTTTTAATTTAAAACAGTTTCCTTACTTATATGAAACTTTTTCACGTCTTCCAAAGTTTTAGTTTAACAATCTTCCTCACAGAGTCTGTCTAAAATTTCTCCTGGATATAAGCCAGTGACAAACTTGTCTTTGACTGTGTCTTCCAACCTAGTCCCAAAATTACAATTGACGGTTAATTTTTTTATTCGCGCAAACCATTCACTAATAGCTTCATTTCTGTTTTGCCTTGCATTATAAAATTCACTCCTCTCCTTAAATATCGATACTACCGGTGTGTAATGCTTCTTCAGCATCTCACATAATTCGGTGTGCGATTTATCCTTGGGTAAAACTGGATCGCAGAGATTTAGGAGAACCTTATAAGCAGGTCTATCGACGACTGTTAAAAGAATTGCCACCTGTCTTTTACTATCATCTATTGCATTGGCTAAAAAGTACTGATCCAGCCTTTCCTGGTGCAGCATTCAATTATCTAAAGGGTTAAATTCTGTTACACTTCCTACTATGGCTTGACCATAAGCAGTAGAAGTTTGGTCGGTTGCCATTTCCCACGTATGAACAAAATATATTTTATTTACTTAAAACAAAATTGTAAACACTTTTACTCGTCGCCAAATGAGGTGTTTCGAGTGGTTATTGTAGGCGGTGTTAACATACACATATAATATTTATTCAACTTCGGTACCAAGAATACACGTGCTGCGAATACAATACAGATTTTTTTATATCCTGAACATAGCTACTTACTTACTTAATCTAAAATAACTGCAGTGTGGCCATAACTATTCCTAAAGTAAAAGATAAAACAATAAGGTAGCCTGTCTGTGCATTCTGCAAGTTTACAGTTTTCACAGTAATGGTTTGGTTGCTTTTAATCTTCTCTGGAAAAGCACATACGAAGGTACTTTACAAAGTCCAATAAAAACGCAAGTGAGTTATCTCAGGCTTATTGGGTATTCAATTTTTCTGCAGATGCGTTTTACCTTCTTACACGCGACGCCAGACATTTTCAACATTTTTGAAACGATTTAGACACCAATATCTGGTTCTAAATGTTTTAATAGATGTTCCTTAACATAATGGACTGTGTAATGATCCTGAAAATCCTTACTATAAATTTTCCTATCCTAGTAAATAATTCCTATCAAATCTTATTTTCTATTTCTTTCCACAACTGTTCTATCATTATTAATAAATGTTATCAGTTGTCCACTCCTTTCCCACTCCATCCAATTTACCAATAATTACCAGATCCCTAGCATACAAAGAGATTCATTCATTCATTCTCCCTCACACTCGACACTTCTTCCCTAACCTTCTGCCTTCATCCACTTCCTATAATATATTTTATCCTATACCGGTAGTATTATCCTGACCAGTAACCAAACCAGTAATCCTGATCAGCATCCCTTACGCGTATTATTACCCAAACCCACATCCCGCATTTACTCGCTACGCACACGTTTATGTAAAACATTCTTGGTGGTGGACACCCGAGAAAGGTGCATAAACGTGACATGGGTATAAGGTACTTAGTTTGCCGGAGGTCATGCTCTGTACAACTAAATATTTCGACACCCAGAATTATCTCTTTCTCGAGATACGACTCCAGCAAAAAAAAGCGAAATCACTTGTACTATGCTCTTGGTGGTGAATCGCCCCTAAACGGGTACGAAATGATTAGCTAGCCTTGTAGTTAATCCTAAACAACCCCTATCTGTACGTACATAAAGAAAACCTGCCCTGTATATAAAACCCTTGTTTCCAGTTATGATGTTATTCATAAGTAATGTAACAATAATTATTTTCTGGTAATAATTTCTGACCTGAGTTCCATTCATTTAATGAAAACAAACATAAATCCCCGACAGCTGTTTGTGACCAGCACACTAACTTCCATACATAATTACAAATGCAAATACAACACTCACCTATAAATAATCCCTTTGTAAGCCTGACTTCAGATTACCCACATTTAATTGCACTGATATCAACTGCTCATAATAATTAACCGTTTTAGTAATGAATACACACATTATCAAAACAGCTGTTTAATGATATATGTTACAATAATATCCATAGAGGGCGATCCTAACTCATGTAATTCGTAAGGCAACGGCTTCCCCTAGCGTTTCCACACCAGGGGCCACCAGAATCAGTTTCGTTACCAGTTCCTTTATTTACTCCATTATTTAATTGAGTTTGTTTATTTTATTTGTTTCCTTTTTAGAGTTTGTTTTATTTTATATTAGTATAACAGATATATTCAGAAATATTCACAAACTAGTGACATTCTGAATCTCGACCCGAGATATAAAAGCGAGGACAAAAATAGAAGTAACCCAGGTAGGGTTACAACTGTATGAACAATGCGTTTTTCTCTATAACAATTAATGTTAATAAATTTTTGAATTATTATTACCCATTTCATTTACAGTATTGACAATAAAAAATTACTTTTGATTACATTCATTACAGTTAAAGCTATCAAGGTAAGCAAAATACAAATTGGTTATCATTACTCACAAACACTGAACCTATTTAATAGGGATAACTATTTTTTAGATACACCGTCATGTGAACATAATCTGTTAACTGCTCGTTTTAAAATACTATGTGCGGTTCTAACGGTTACAACAAAAACAATTTCGTCATCAGCTGGGTGTAAAGTCTGGTACCCTGCCAGATAGCCATGACGGTACGTTTCCACTCCTTATCAGTACCATAGAACCCACTTGTAGATTTTTTCGGTTGCTCGTCGTCCACTTAAGTTTTTTTTGTAAGCAGGATAGGTAATGTGACCAACATTTCCAGGAACATTGTGCACTAATTCAAATCTGGATAGATGATTGATATTCTGGCTTATGACGGCTAGATCAGGCATTGAAATTTTGGGTCTTCTAACAGGTAAGTGTAATCGAGTGAAAGAATGCGTATCATTAGGATTTAAGGACATTGGATAAAGGGGTCTGAAACTTAAAATTGCCTTCTTCTTCTTCTTCTTCTTCTTCTTCTTCTGCTCCTCCTCCTTTCAGTCTATTTTCTATCTTTTCCATTTTAGGATGTAGGCTTCCCCTAACTGTTTCCACTTGTCTCTGTTTTGTGCTATTTGTTGAAAAATTAAGCCTACGTCTTTCACTATGTCGTCCTTCGGTCTCCTACGTCTTTCACTATGTCGTCCTTCGATCTCATATGTGGCCTTCCTCTTGATCTTTTGCCTATATAAGGTTGCCATCTTCCTATTTGGTGATTTGATCGTTGGTCTTGGAGGCGTCGTTGTGCCCGACCCATTCCCATTTGAGTTTATCTGCCCATTCAATGACATCGATGGTTTTCGTTTTCCCTCTAATCCAGTCATTTCTTTTCCTATCTCTAAGCGAAATCCCCAGCATTTGTCTCTCCATGGCTCTGTGTTATTCTTATCTCATTCAGGTTTGCTCTTGTGAACGTCCAAGTCTGAGCCCCATATGTGATGTTTGGCAGGTTGCATTGGTTAAGTATTCTGGTTCTTAGGTGTAACGGAATCTTTTGATCTTTTAGTATGCACGACATTTTACCAAACGCAGCCCACCCCATTCGTACTCGGCTATTTCGGCTGTTTGATTTTATTTGTTTACCTTAATAATTTGCCCTAAATATACATATTCGTTAACTTGTTCGATTTCAATGTCATTGACTGTTAACTCGTAGTGTTCGTCGCGGTTTGACATTGTCTTAGTTTTATTTAAATTCCTTTTAAAACCTTTTTCTGAGGATTTCCGGTGTGTCATTGATCATTTCTTGTAAATTTTCATTGCTGTCGGCAAAAAATCACATCGTCGGCGTATCTAAGGTTACTGAGGTATTTTCCGTCAGTACAGATTCCTTTTTCTTCCAGTTTACTGATTTAAATATATTTTCTATGGCCAGGGTAAACAATTTAGAGGAAATTGTGTAACCCTGCGTTACTCCTCTTATGGTTGGTATACGTTCTGTCTTCATTTCTTCATCCATTTGCACCATCATTGTTGCTTCTTCGTATATATCATGTATTAAGTCGCGGTATCGAGAGTCTATTGTGCAGTTCACCCGTACTTCCTCTACAGTCCATGTCTCTATACTGTCGAAGGCCTTTTCGTAGTTTATCGGGGTTAAATATACGGACAATTGTCAAATTTGCTGGATCGCCTTTTTTATATATCTGGAACGTTTTTGTATCTTTCCGTTGCCTTGGTATGTTGCCTTCAAATAAGCATTTGTTGAATAATATCCTTAATTTTGATACTACTTTATTGCCTCCTTCTTTCGCCATTTTTGCTCATATATCATCTTCCCCTGCCGCTTTGTTTCTTTTTATTTCCTTTACAGCTTTATTTATTTCATCTTCAGTAATTTCGGGCATTTCTTCAGAACTTTCACTTATTATTTTTCTTTTCAGATGCTCTTCCGATTCCGGTGGAGGACTGTTATTTGGGCGGTATAGGTTTGTATAATAGTCTTCGGTTATTCGCAATATTTTGTTACGGTATCGTTCTTCACCATTTTGGTTTTTGAGCATAATAATATTTGTGCTTCCGATTTTGGATTTCATACTTTTTAAATTTCTATTTTATTCTATTATTCGTCCTTCTTGGTGTTCTTCTTTTATTTGATTTCTTATATTTTTATTTATTTCTGTGAATTCTATAGTGCCTCTTTTGTTCTCATTTAGCTATCTTCGACGCTTTCTGGACATTTTTTGGGTTTTACTGCCGAATTTTGATTTTTTTTGTTTTTGCTTTGTTGCTAGGTTTGAGTTTGTTTCTAGTAATTCTTTAGTTATTACTGAATTCATGTCTTCTACGTCTAGTTCTTTTAGATTTAGAGTGTCAGCATCTTTTAATTGAGTTTCATATTCATCTTCAGAAGATCTGTATCTATTCTTTTGAAGGATTCCCTGTCTTTTTTCCTATCTACTGTCTTTTTTATTTTTACTTTTGCTCACAGAATTCTATGGTCACTTCCTCCTGAGATACAGTTGATATCAAAAAGCTATTCATTGTAAAAAGTCTATTGGCTTATAGGAAATCCATGAGCATTTCTCTTCATTCATTTTGTGTGCCGTATCCGAAGTTGCCCATTCTATTTTCTGATTCTTCTATTTTTGTCCAAGTCTGGCATTGAAGTCTCCCATAATGAGTGTATATGTACTTTTGTAGTTGTTTAGTACTTGCAATATGTTATCATAAAACTGTTCAATTTCTTCGTCTTCATGATTGGAGGTTAGAGCGTAGACCTGTATAATTTGAAGGTTTTTGTTATTGTTTATTTCCAGAATTATAAGCGCAACTGTTTTTGGTTGTCCAACGTATTGTCTAATTTTGTTCCTGCGCTTCTGTGCTATAAGAAATTCTACCCCATCAAGACTATCGTTTTCTCTTCCTTTGTAATAGAGTAGATTTCCCGATACAAAGTTTAAGTATCTTTCTCCTTTTCTTTTAATTTTTGACAGTCCTATTGTGTCCCATTTTTTTTTATTTCTTCTTACAGTTCGAAGTTTTTCATCTTTTGTCATAGATTGTATATTATAAGTTGCAATATTCATTATCAGCATGTTTCGTGTTTGTTGTTTTCGTTTATTTGGTTTTATTAGTGAATTTTGGCCTCCCCCAGATTCCGTGAGGCAGCCCTCATTGGAGGGGTGGGACTTTTGTTTACCAACCTACAGACCAGATCCATTAGTTTTAAAATTCACCGTTTTTATTAAGGGGGTTGTTAGTCATAAAACGCCACGTTGGCAAGACGTGTTGGCGAGTTTGGTGGTCAGCTGCTCCTAACTTAGAGTAACCGTTCCTCTGAAATCAGACGTTGCTCTCGGCTAGTTTTGGTCCGCCCCGGATATTTCATTTCCCCAGTATCCCTTATATTTGGGAGGTTTTCCCCTATCCGCCACCTGGGGAGGTGCCCGATGGGGGATCTAGCAACCCCACATGGGAAAAAATTGCCTCTACTTGCACTAAAACGGTGTTAAATCCTTCAAACGTAAGTATAGTGGTTTCTATAACTCTTTTGAAATGATATTTTGCACTTTTGATGTAAGTCCCCCATATGCTACTAAATGAAGATGAATTACTTGGTATGAAATAAAAACGTATACTTTAAGTAGTAGAAAATCTTTTAATTTCTGAATAAAAATTATCGAACATTCCTTTAGTTTATTAATTTCAGTTCGAGTTCCCACAAAAGTGTATTGCATTGTCTGAATGTATATGTAATGGTTTAGCTCTTCTTGTTCAGAAGTTCAGAAACACCTAGAGACTGCAATGAACGATTCCGTCGTTAGGTCAGGCAGTAATTACGAATGGATTGTCTTGACCAACAAACAAATAGATAAGCACACATAACTCTTGGGAATCTTACAATCTCTTCCATATCTGTCTCTAACGGAAAAGATCCCTGCATAATCTACGTCTGTGATATGAAAAAGATGATTAATAGTAACTGCCATGCTATGTACACGATTGTACAGTACAGGATTGTACGTATGTACAGTTGTGAAGAATGTCTGAGACTTGAGAACTTGAGAAATGGCGAAGATGATATTCCGTACGTTACAGTACGAAGACAAAAGTATTGTAGTGGTTCATCAGGAGAAAATCTCCTAATAATACGTTGAAAATCTCTGTGATGCGGTGCAATTAAGATTTGACGATACATCATAATGTTACAGGTCAAAACAAAAGAGTGCAGACGAAAATTCAGCAAAAGTATTGAAATATCCTGCTGAAGTTTATAGCCAGTAAACAGCCGTTTGTTAAGCGAAAATAATATAGACGACTTGGCTGAAGCATCAAACACAACCCGCAATTTTGTACTTAAACTTTTCGGTTTTAAGATACAATGATGAGAATATAATAAGAACTTAATGACTCAGAAGGACGCACACAACTCATATGGTGTAAGTCAAGATATTCTTGCATAAATTCCTTATATTGAGTATAGATGTCTGGAAATGTTAATAAACGTTTTCCTAACGATATGAACCTACGAATAACCAAGTCACACGTGTGGTTTCAGTGAAAATCTGTTCGCATAAAACCTCCTTAGGAAAGATCGCGGAACATTCAGGCACACTTTCAACTTCCCAAAAGCGTTGAACCTGCTGCTGTAAAGTGTTAGATGCGGTACAAAGAAACGAATGCTTCGAGTCGTTAGAACCGATGGCAGAATCACATCTGCCCACAGAATATAGCCAAAAATGGTCTTAAATGCTGTAGGTTCTCGGTCACCCCTATTCACTCGGCCAGGCAACATAATGCACGGAAACAATTCAGCTCCTAACAAGAAGTCGATGGAGTCCCGATTGTAGAATAATGGATCTGCAAGTTGCAAATTATGAATATGCTTTCCAGAGACATGAGGATGTCGTGTGATATGGATGATTTTAACATTCTTTACGATAAGTGGTTCAAAAATCATGAGTAGTTGCTAACGACCTTTTGTGCGAATAGATAAAATAACACTCCCCTTCTGAGATAAGGTAAAAGTAGAATTAATACCCTGTATTTGAACAGAACATTTGTTAGACTTCAAACCTAACCGTTGAGCCGTTTTATACGAAACCAGAGAAGTAATACTACCACTGCCAATCAAGCAACGGAGTCTATGATAATTGGCCCAAATATTCTGAACCTCAACTCTGACGGTGCCAAGCAAAACACTGGTTTGAATATTAGGTATTGCTGTATTAACTGTTGCAGCAATATCTTCAGAAGTTGAGGGTGTGGAGATTGATGTGGAAGGCATATTGGGAGCAGTAACATTGCTGTTGATGGTCTGTGATTGTAAGAAATGTAAGTGAGTGAGATGCTTCTGATTACATTTATGACACCCTTGCTGGCTATGGCGCTTTTTTGTAGAATGTAAGGAGCTTATACAGTTAATACATGTGCAATTTCGTCTAATAAACTGATACCTGTCTTGTGGAGATAAGTGTGGCACACTTATAAATTACATGATTTCCCGAACAATTAGGGTCACCTAAAGGAACGGGATTTTTAAACGTCTATTAAACGCTTCTCCCAATTCAGTGTATGCCCTTAATAGGAATATGTTGGACATCCTGTAACGAGGGATCTCGTAATGACGAAGCAAGAAACTTATCTGGAATTGCTGGATTATCTACGAATTAAATAATTCACTAAAAGTAGCAAATTTTAGTGGATCACCATTAAATTCAGGAATTTGAATATTGGGATTGAGAAGCCTGTATAGTGATGTCAGTCTTCGGAAAAAGAACTGGAGGCTTAAGTAATTTAGAAAACTTGCATTTAACTGTAAAAAAATTGCATCAAATTGCTTTCGTACAGTAGAAATGATTGCGTTATACTATCTAATTCACTATAGTACCTATTGCTAAAGTGATTTTATGTATTTTCCTTCCTCCATTTCTCAAAACTTTTCTATATCAACTGTTGTTGGATGACGAAGGAGATAAAAATGAGATATTTGTTGAATGGAACCATGTAACCGTATTCAGTTTGACGAGCCTACTGTAATCGATCCACTTCCTTGTTTATTGTTAAATTGATATTTTTAATTTTTTAATTGAAATGAATGTTATTTAATTTCTTATGTGCCTCGGCTAATAACTCAGGTCAATGGGAAAACTCTACTCTTCAGAACCTCTGGGGTGTTTTAATGCATTTATGATAACAATAAAACCTTAATACATTTATTCAAAACAACAGACAAAATAATTTTAAATCGTCATTACAACGAAAACCAGCATTCGTAGACCAAGAGTACGCCGGTTTAAAGCTACTACTAAACATGCACTCGAACGCTGACGTAATAATCCCCTAGATATCAATTAAATTCGATAATGGATACACGTTTACTAAATTAGTATGTCGCCTTTTTAACTATTAAGCATTAAACAAAATACATACTCGCGATCTTCTTTCTTCGCTTAATCGATCGTATAAAGGGTATCTGCCTATATCGTTGCCTGGATGCGGTTCCCGCTTCAAACAAACAAAATCCAGTTGACACTACAAAAGCTAGGCGAATCAACGACAAAAGCTTCTTGTAGTAAATGTAAATTGCAGTTTACTTCTCAGGAGAAACAGCACTCACTATATAAATATCGTACATACGAATTTTTATAACTTTGATATCTTACAGCGTTTTGCTTCACTGTAACACTTCAATGCCGTGACGAATAATTGTTTACGGATGATTTGCAGCACTTGCTTGTGCATTTTAAAGATTGACCAGCGTTCACTCTTTCGCTGTCAATCGCCAACTCACCCTTTCGCGCCGTGTTAGCGTCCCTTTTTCTGCGCACACGTAATTTAATCTACATATAACTTAATACTAAAATATACAAGATAATTTTCATACAAGCATTTATACACGGTACTGCAGAGTACTCTTATACTAACTTAAAATAAAATTAAATTTCTATGCTCATTCAAGAGGTGTTACAACTGGAAACTAGCCACCCAAACTTTTTAAGGAAGGTAAGTTATTCTTCAATTCTATTTTTTCATCTATGATTAAATCGCAAAAAACTTCTACACCCCAACTACACTGTACACATTGAATTGAGATTCAGCCAGAGCTATATTAGTTGGCAATTGCAAAGATGAATATCAACAAATAGCAACACTAAGCAACGATAAGTTTTCATATCGCATTCTTTGTTAAGGTTTGAAAAATTGTTATGTAGGTTTAAAATGGAAATATTCCTATTATATTGAGACAATCCCAACTCATTTACTAGTATTAAATTTGTCCAGAATTACTCTACATTGACGAGTTTTGTTATTACCTTAATAGTGGACAGTAAAAGAAGTTTATGATTACTGTAATGAACGAGTGTATTTCTTGTTTACAAGAACTACTAGATACTGGTTGATCTATTTGGCCTCCATTATTACTATGCACGGAAATATCAGCTAAAGTGCTGTGCTTACGTTTGCATTTATTTGTCTTTGAAATAATTGATACATAATTTCACTGTCTTTATTTTCTCTAGCCATTCTTCTGTTGAAAGTTCTAAGTACTCTTCACATTTATAAATTGGAACTGCTGCGGATAGTACTAATTAGATAGTTTCGTCGTATTTCTAAATTATGTTTAGCCTTTTCTGTGTTTATATTAGACTTAAGGTTTCCAAAAAATTCCGCCGTGGAGTTATAAATCGTTTTTTACGTTCTTAAATGTGATATTATTTATTTTTGCTTTATAGTCCCTCCGTACACGAGAGGTTTGTTGGTCAAATTTTGATGAATTTAAGTAGACAATATGTCGCAGTCCTCCACCGGCTGACCAAAGTGGCTATACTGGCTATAATTTTATAATAAAATTTATCAATTTGGATTTTTTCAACAAATTGGGCATTAATATTTGTAGAAATCCATAATGCTTTGATTTTAAGCAGAACTTCAAATTCGGAATCCTCATTACCATATATACCATTTGCTGCCCACATCATATTCTTTTCAGCATTTTATGCTGAACGTACTTCATAAGCACGTTCACCAGAGGGATACGATAACGGTTTGCTATCTACATGAGGTCACACCATACCCTTCTCCTCTGCGGTCGTTTAACAATGAATGACACATTAGGTTAGTGAGGTAGTTTTTCCTGTTTCGATCAAAAATAATGTATTAATTCTAACAACTCAAGTCTAACTAAGTTTAACTTAGTTTTAAGTAATTTAAGTTGTATTGTAACCAATTATTGTTTACCAATCGTTACTGAATTATCAGTCTTCCACTAATACAATTAGCGAGGAAGTTAATTGTATTACTGTTTATCATTCTCCAATAGACAAAGATTAGATACTTTTAAAACATTCAAATGACGTTAAAATTGCGTGAGATGAATTTTACAGTACTATGTACAAATAAAGCAATAACGCCTTGCATCCACCACTTCTCCTGCACCACACCCCGCTCCTAAACACCGCCTACTTTCACTTAAAGCTACGCCCTAATTTTTCGCTCTGTTTTTTAAACCCTTATGTTCAGCATTGGCCCTTAAGCCTTCAGTCCTCTCAAAGTTTCAACCCCTAAGCCTTCTTAAACTTGTATTTTTAGACTTTAGACCTTCCGCTACCTTGAATTTCCCCATGTACTAATCTTATCCGTCCCCACCTAATCCAATTCACCCCCTCACACCATCACCTCGTCTACTAGGTATCCATCAAGCCAACCGCCGTTCACAAAAAAATTTATTTCACCGCTGAAAGATTGTAACAGTTTATCAGAAGACAGTAAATTTTATTTCGATATGGTGCCCGTGTATCTCACGTGATTTTTAAAATGTGGTCAAAATTGACAGACGATCTACAAAACAGTTGTTGTTTTTGGAAGCATGTACAATCTTTTGTGAAAAAATTAAGTGTGATTCAGATCGAGTTACCAGAAAATCACCTATATTCTGTCTTCGTACAGCTTTTAGTTCTTACCTGTAAATTAAATAAAAATATAAAGCCAAAGAGAACAGGAATAATATAATTTATGTTGTGTGTATATATATATATATATATATATATATATATATATATATATATATATATATATATATATATATATACTTGTATCACTATGGCGCTGTTTTTATATATGTAATCTTCAATTCGAAGAGAATGGAGTATTTACTGCGGTAGCGTAAATGTGCACATTTGCCTAGTCGTTTGCAAAATACTAATTATTGGTTAACACAAATTGCAATAATTACACCTTTTGTAAATTCTAACTAATTTTAAACTTCTTACAATCAACTTAAATGCCATTTCTTTGAAACACAAAATCACCGGCATAGCAGTGATGTAAAGTGTGTGTGTGTGTGTGTGTGTGTGTGTGTGTGTGTGATATATATATATATATATATATATATATATATATATATATATATATATATATATATATATATATATATATATATATATATAATTTTCAACTAGGATTCCCGTTTTCGGATTAGTGCGATTCATTGAATTGCTGTATGAACTAAGAATTACTTGTTAGGCAGAGGTACTAAAACAGTTTTAGATAATTTATTCTTTAATAAATGATAATTTTAAGTACATATTTATAAGTAATGAAATAAATTGGTATGTACATAAGAATTTTGATGTGAATGCGCCCAACATAAACTAATGGCGTCTATTTATGCCACATTTCGGTTATTAGTAGAATATTTTAATGCTTATTGTGTGCTTGAAGCAATTTATCTATCGCCGTAAATCCTACGTTTCTGTTGTTTAGAAATACAACCACAATTTAAACAGTGATAAAAGACAATAGGTTTGCGTTTCCGAAAACGAGAATCCTAGTTGATGTTCTTCCGGGTTCGGTCTCCCATAGATTCTCCTCCACGGATCGTAAAAGAACCGGTGTTGAACTGACAACGTTTGGGCAGAATCTCATCTGCCATTTTCAAGTCTTCGTGTTCTGCTCCTGGTAACTCAAACTGAACTGAGGTCCTCGCTTATGGTCGGCGATATTTGTATGCTGACTTTCTTGGTCGAGGCCCTGGTTATTGGCCGTTGTGCTGATACTTTCACTTTTACTTCTACTTTCTCCTTTCTCTAACTGATTTCTCCTTTATCTTTTGTTCGTGACTGCGTGTTTCCTAAGAATAGGCTTCCAGGTCGATGGCCAATCTCTGAGTGGCGTCTAGTGAATTCAAATTTTATGGTCGTTTTTTAATCTCGATAGATTCTCTGATAATACGGTGTGATAAGTACTGTATGTTTGCTATTATCCTTGTGTTGTCGAAATCTATCGCGCGTGGGAGGTCTCCTTTACATGTTGAGCCAGTGAATATGTTTTCTGGTCTTTTTGTACTGCGTTACGTTGTTCCTCCCTTCTCACATTGATGCGTCTGTTTGTTTGACCTATGTATGTTCGTGAAGAATCCCGGCATGGAATCTCGTACACTCCTTTATGATAATAACACCCATTATTAATAAGAACCTGAAAATTACACATACAAGGTATAACGTATTTTTATGATAATGATTTCAAAACAAAAATTCAGACACACATTCAAGTTTGTATGTATTTATACTATGAAAACACCAAAAACCAAAAATTTGGGTTTTGTTTTGAGTCAACAGTGGATTCAACTTTACTGAATATTAATATAACTAGCTTTACTCTGTTTTTCTTTGCAAAAGAAAAGGATATGCACTTACAGTTTACACATTGGTGTTATTATGATTGCGTGTATACGAAACTGGATGGATTGTGTACAATTTAGCAGAATGAATTTCTTTACGATAGGATACCTTAAACTTAAAAGTAAACAGTATTAGTCTTCACCGCAATGTATGATGAATATGGAACAAACTCAATGGACTAAAGGAAATTCATGTGAAGCAAAATGTGCAACAAAAGTAACACTGTACCCGCTGCCCGTGCATAGACGGCAAATGGATGTGGTTAACTAACCAATAACGTGTAATAAAGATATACCTCAGAAATGCCTAACGAAAATATATCAACAAATAACACTAAATCTAAATATTGAGACAAACATATGATGAATTATACTGAAATATACCCTAAATAAAATATTCCAAATCCAATGCTTTAATATAATTAACGTAAACCAAACATTGACAGGTTACAAATTATCCTGCATTATTTTATGTTGTAATAAGTAATTACACTCTTAAAGTGTACATATCTTTGTATATATTAATACAGCACAAATTTACAAAAAATCTTTTGAATACTTCAAATCTTATCTGTTTTGGCCAATTCGTTTCCAATACTCTTGATGAACGAGGTCAAATTGATATTGACATATCGAAACCTTTTCTTATTGTCAGACGACATACTTATTAAAAAATTAAAACGTTTGGGTTTAGCAACATCCCTTTTATAATCTTATATGTTACTCATGACAGTGTCACTTCTAAACCCACTGTAACAGCATTATGGGTGGTTCAAGAGCCTAATATTTTCCCTATTTTTTCCTATAATTTATGGGCGACTGGAACATGTATTAGTCTGAGAATTCAATAAACGATTGTTATTTCTGCAACAACTTGACAGCCCCATTTACTTATATATATATATATATATATATATATATATATATATATATATATATATATATATATATATATATATATATATATAAATATTGTTGACGGTATTCCGTGAAACTACAAAGTGCAATTAGCAAGTTTAATATAAATTAATCATTGTTTATAATTGAATGCACACCTAATGAAGTCAATTTTTTGCTACCCTTCAAATACAGCAAAAATTTACAAAAAATCTTGAATACTTCCAATCTTGTCTGTTTTAGCCAATTCGTTTCCAACATTTTTCACGAACAAAGTGAAATTGATATTGACATATTGAATGCGGTTTTTTTTTGTTTGTCACACGATATGCTGATTGACAGATTAAAACGTGTTTGAAACCCTACGTAACGAAATATATCTAAGCAGGAACTATAAATTTAAGAGTAACTTGATCTCTATTTTAGTCGTAATTCAAACTTAAGAATGTTAGTGTTTAACGATAAATTCATATTTTCAAAATATATTGACAAAATATGTAGGAATTCTTTAAAAAAGCAAAATATTTTTACCCAGCAGTCACTTAACGTCTAATAATGAAAATTTATAATTTAACTTGTCAGAACAGTGATGTTAATTTATCTCCGTTATAGTATATACTCAGACAAATTGAATCACGTGTTTAGCTTTTTGTTTTGTTATTCACTAAACCTTTCTTGTCCTTTATTTGGATTGTCTGTTGGGGTACACTTTGGTTTGAATTAACTTTCATTATACCATATAATAGGTATTAGCTAATCATTAATTTTAATATACAACCATTCGTCACTAACCCCAAAATTGGCACACACGGTAACCTAAGGAGTGAGTGAATAATTTATAAATGTCAATATTGTAATAAATAAATTATATTAAAATTAACATCTCTATCTGGCATTAACACAAAACGTTTGAACAATCTTCCTGTCATTATATAATTATGATGCAGGAAAAATATTCTAAATCGTAATACCTATGTAACCATGAATGATTTTTAAAACGTTTATTTTAAACAGACTTGTTTTATTTAGAAAACAAAACAAACGTACATATTAATATTTTATGTTATTAATTAGTTCGGAAATTAGAATAATGTTTCTAAATTCTTGCGTGACTAAAATTCTCGTTTGCATACAAATACCTCTTAGAGGTAAAGAAATTTTAAACTAAATCGTAATTTTCTAGTACTGTTTTTTTTATCAAACGAAATAATTCTTTTATAAAAGTAACAGTATGTTAGTTGATCATTAAAGTTGTTTAAAACTTATTTATTATCTTAGCGGAATTTAAGTCTATGGATACACATTAACTTGATAGTGTGTATCAATATTATTATTTTGTGCTGCAAATTTTTTACACTCTTAATCATTTTTCACTTTTATCAACTCTACTTGATGTGCGGTAATTTCATAACTAGTTACTAAGAGTATCCAATAAGAAACGATCTGATGTCATTACTGTTCAAGATTACCCTAGAGCTCAATTTTGGGCCCTTTCGTTCTCAAAATCTATTCAGGTTTTATTACACCAAAATTTAGATCTAAGTTGATGACGCTCAAACCTTCCAATATTTTTCTGAAAATTATTAAACTTGCTAACTGCACTTTGTAGTTTAATGTAATACCGTCCACTAGAAAATCACAATTAAAGGTAAAAAAAAAGTAAACATAAAATTCAAACACTACAAGTATGATTTTATTCGATTATAAAACAAATTAGAGAGAGGCAATATATCCGAGCACAGAAAAATCTTACGATTGACTGTCCTTCATCCTCTTATATTTCCTAAATATATACTAAAATTAGGCGTAGTCAATTGCAACGTTTTCCTTGACCGGCAGCAGCCCTCATAAATCTGCAAAGTAAGCATTTCCTACTTAATAACAATATATCTGACATATTTATGGGATTACACACGTTGGCCTATTAAAAATCGTTATATTTCAAACACTATTAAGAAAATTTCGAACAAAATATTAAACGTTTCCTGGACACACAAAATTAATTATTCCAGTTAAGAATTATGTTGCTGACAGATTTATTGGATTACATAAGTCAATAACGAAAATACAATAAAAGTAATTGTCCTAGTATAAAAATTGTTATAGTGTTTATTTACTATAAAGTCAATAAAACATCGGTACATTTTGCTTCAGATGTATTTCATTTAGTCCATTGAGTTTGCCCCTGTACAGGTATATAATTATTTTCTTTGCAGTCTTGTATTCTCCAAACTCCTACTCTTGTACCAGACTTCTCGGTCAGTTCGAGTCAAAGTAGGAAGCACCTTTTTCGATCTTCTCAACCTACAGCAGGCGTACCGCAAGATTCTGCCTTAGCCCCGATCTTTACACTATTTTCGCATCCAAACAACGCGGAGTAGCCGTTGCGCAGTTTGCGGATGACACCGTCTTTTGGGCGGTTAATCGGAACAGCGGAACGCCCTCCCGCCTCATATCCAAAACCCTCCGGAACCCAAACCCAAACCCAAACAATCCTCTTCGGACATCCAAGCTACACCGAAGCAGCAACGTTTCCCTCACCCTGAATCAAGAAAGACTCCCACCTACTTAGGAATCCTCTTCACCAGAACCCTCAATTGGCTCCCCGATGTACAAAGAACACTTAACAGGATAAGAAACGAGCAAACCTACTGGGCGCCCTACGGGGTAGACTCAGAGGTTGTCACCACAAAACACTACAACACACATACAAAACATACATTCGCCCTGTTATGGATTTCCGAGCACCCACATACACTAACATAAACTCTAATCACCTCTCCTCTATCACTTCCTGTGAACGCGGAATACTCAGCACACACAAGTTATCTTGGAGGTACCCTAACGACCTCACAATACAACACGCAAACATATCACCCGTCACATAGAGAATACAGACATTACAAAGAAACTTTGCACACAAAAGAATTTTCGGCGACACAATCCCAACCAGAGAGATCCTTACCACTCCCTACAACTACCGATTTCCGCACACAGCACGCTACAGCCAACTAAATAACACGCACACTTAAACCAATTAGCGCATATAATCAAATTAATCTAAATTTGTTGTTCTATTTTTTTATTACCAAAAATAGCTACATCTCATGATTGTAAGCTATACAATTACACAAAATGCGCAACACCAACAATAAAAGAATTATCAGGGCTAAAGACGAGAAGGACACCTCACCAGTCTACGCACAAGATCTACAACATTCTTGTATTAATTCACTATAGTTAAAAAAAGAAACTTCAAATCCCGTAAGTTTGTAAATTTGGAAACCTCGAAACTAATGCCGCTAGTCTAAATTAGTATGAAAGATAGCTTAAGTAAAACATACAGTTGTACGCAGAATGGCGATTTTATGGTTGGAATGTAACATGTTGTTTTAAGTGAAATGATACCATTAGTTTTTGTGTATTGTTAAATCTTGCAGTAAGATAGATTACCGCTGTTCTAGTGTGCCTGCATTCGTACGAAAAGCAAATACAGCCTACCTTAGGTCGATAATACAGTGCATTTACCTCTACGTTATTGAGGAATGTTGACATTGCCATACCTTCCCTATTCACCATACATTATGGTGAATGCTCACTTTTAAGCTTTATCTTATCCTATCGTAAAAAATACATTCTGTTGAATTGTACACGATCAGGTATCTTTCCAGTTTTGTGTACAGGCAATTATAATAACTACCAATGTGTAAGCTATAAGTACATATCCTTTTGTTTTGCAGAACACAGACTAAAAGTAATTATTTTAATATTCAGTAAAGTTAAATATAGTGTTGACTCAAAATAAAACCCAAATTTTCAGTTTTTTAGTGTTTTTATAGTATAAACACAAACAAACTTAAATGTGTCGATTTACATGAATTTGAGTTTGTAATATGCATTATTTCTGATGTTACATTATTTAAGCAGATAGCTATTAAAATCATTTGGTTATTGCAATATTTCTATTATTTTCTCATTTAAGGTTGTCTTAAATATACTATTTTCCTAAATTAAATGAACCATTTAATATTTAAAACGGTTGATGCTCACTCATACTTAACATGTAGTTTTCATGATTGGGAACCACTGGATTACGGCTGGTAACCATGACAAGTTTCTAGTTACTAAGTTCATAAAAGAACGTTTTGTGTTTTCCTTATTCTTGTGTTAAGCGGGTGCAGGCTAGCGTTTTAAAACCTGGAGGACCATCAAATATTCTCCGGATGTAATTAATCCCTCAACTAGGGTCAAATTTATATTTATTCCTCGTGATTCGAAATGATTAATTACTTTAGCATTACTTATTTCTTACGCTAAAGCGGTTTTAAAGGTGAAAATGTCAGCCATCAACAACACGGTTATCTGATGATAGTTACTAACTATACATATTCCGATATCTATAAATAATCCTCATAAATTTGGGTTACCAACATAACTGTTTCTCTCGAAATTCTACTTTGTGTACTTCGATTTAACCTTAAATATTTTTTTGTAAACATAGGACAACATGTATAGGTGAACGCATTTATCCTCGTGGCGTCTTATGTGTGTTATTGCTATATTGTTACTAACCTTAGAATGTTTGTCTCTGATTGAGAGACGATAATGTATTATTGACTGCTAGTGATTAACGAATGTTATTATTGGATTTTATAGTTGTACACTATACAATACGTTTAGATGCTTTGTGGGCGATCTTTACATTGAAGTAGTATTGCAATTTCGTTTTTATTCATTTTTGTTTTTACTAAAAAGATTATACTAAATTCAAAAATTGTTTCGCATTAGGGTTATCGGACCTGTATTTAAGTTAGGCATTTACTTTAAATTCCTTTTTTTCAATACATGGAATACATCTAATTATTAATTTCAGTGTGCTACGTGCTCACTGTAATTGAATATTAATTCAGATATTAGATTAGTTTGACTTATTTTTTTTTTACCCATTGCATTACATCGAACTATTAACTTTCTTTGAACTACGTTTAATTTAAACAAATATTAATTTAAACATTGTTTTCTTTGGGGGTTACGTTGTTTTAATACAAGTTTTTGGTACTATTTTGTTGTCGATTATTTCCATACCTGTACATTTTGTGTATGTATAACCTTCTTTTTCAGGAATCCTAGTTAACTACTTACCTTCTGATCCGCTTATGGTCACATCTGGCGTATCTCAAGGGTCCAACCTAGGCCCGCTTATATTTCTTATGTTCATTAATGATATATCTGACTCAATATCATGTCATCATCTTCTTTTCGCAGTGGACCTTAATATTTATAAAAAAATTACAAATCTATTCGATTGTCTTGAGTTGCAAAAACAAATAGACTCCATCAATCAATGATATAAATTAAATAGTCTGGTTTTAAACATAATTAAATGGAAGGTTCTATCTTTTAGTAAAAATCCTGAAATAATCAGTTAGCAATATTCTGTCAACTCGCTAAACCTTAGCCATACTTCAATTGTAAAAGACGTAGGAGTAATTTTTGATTACCAGTTGCACTTCACTGAGCATGTCCAGTACATTTGCTCTTCGGCATCTAAAATTTTGGGGTTTATCATTAGAAATAGTAGATTATTTACATCACAAGACAATAAAGCTGAAATGGAAAATTCAATCAACAAAGACATTCAATGTATTCTCGAATGGGGAAGGAATAATCTAGTTAAATTTAATGGTAACCTTGTGTCCACCAAAAAAGATCGATCATTTCCTGTTGTAAGTATGAATGGCTCAGATCTTAAGTTTTCAGACTCTATTACTCTGTTGGGAATGACTCTATCTTCAAATCTATCATGGGTTGATCATCCTTTGTCAGCTACCAAAACAGCTGCTCGTAAAATAGGATTTTGGTACAGATCTAAGCAGTACTTTACCTCCCGACAACCCTTTCTGCTGTATAAGGCCTAAATTCGACTTCATCTAGAATATGAGTCGGGTGTGCGGGTGTGTGGGTGAGTATGTGGGTGTGGGTGTGTGTGTGTGTGTGTGTGGGTGTGCGGCGGGTGTGCGGGTGTGGGTGTGCGGGTGTGTGGGTGTGCGGGTGTGTGGGTGTGTAGGTGTGTGTGTGTGTGTGCGTGCGTGCTGGCGTGCGTGCGTGTGTGCCTGTGTGTGCGTGTGTGTGTGTGTGTGTGTGTGTGTGTGTGTGTGTGTGTGTGTGTGCAAATTCTTTTTAGTTGTGTAGACGAAAATGGTTAAACATTTTCCAACTTTATTCAGCATAAGAAAACAAAGCGAGTAAAGTATCGAATGGCAATGTGGCGCACGACATACAGAACACTCTCCAGTACCTTGGACCAACAGCCGTTTTAACTTTAACACCATTATTAGTGAGTATTTCTCTAATTACAAGGGAGAGAAAGAAGAAGGATACCGTGCTCAATAAAGGGCTACTGGATACAACACGAAATCTCGTTTACGTAATGGAACTGCATATATTTTACGGTTGCATGCGAATTGCATAAGGAACAATTAACCACTCTGTATTTACTAGATTAAATTTATAACAATGCTATTTACAATGTTGTTGTCTTGTCTAATTTGAATATATATATATATATATATATATATATATATATATATATATATATATATGAACAGGATAGGTTTTAATTTTAAAAGACAGCACTTTCCAAGCAGTATAAATATTCTTTTTCTTAGTGTATGTATTGAGCCATTCAGTTTGTTTTGATATTGATGAGCTTAAAGAATATTATCCTTAAAGAAATAATTCATGGTGTGCATCTTCATAAAATTAAATTAATACTCTGCCACGCAGTTTTATATACTGTGTGTTACGATTCGCAAATACCGTACCATACAATAAATATTGCATAACATAGATACGTTGAGATCAAATTCATAAGATTGAGCTCCCTTATAAGATCTGGTAGTTTTTACAGTTACATTGCATAAGTAATTCCCTGTCCAAGTTATTGAATTTGAAGGTGACAAATCATTTTAGCTTATTTTGAAACAGAAAAAAATGATCGAAATTGGATCTAATGTTCAAAATTGTGTTTTTATGCAGTCGGAAGGAATTTTTACACACTACTTTAACCGTTACATTGATATTATTAAGTCATATGTTTGAGGACATTTTAAGGCTTTAATTTTATTTTAAATTAGAAATATTGACCTAACTTGATTAATTTAGTTTATTGATTAATTATTTATCTTCACCCTTCCAAGATTGGTTAATGCTTATTTAGTTGATAATTTTAATGCATAATTTACGCAGTGGCGTACCTGTAAATAATCGATATTATTTCATGAGGTTAATTATAAAATATATTTTATTGCATGTAAACTTTAAGAAGCGTTACTTCCCGATTTGCCCCCCATCGGATGTTTGAGATTCATCTTAACAAGTTAATCGTTTTTTGGCATTTGTCTATTAGGTGGTCTATGTGATTAGTTCAGGTCAGTTTATGGTCGAACGTCATTCTCAAAACTCGGAGGTTATCCATAGTTGTTATTGTGTTACCTTGTAGTATAAGGTTTGGGTGATCGTGTGGCGTTCTCAAACGGCAAATATGTATACATTGTGTTTTAGGTGTGGAAAAACGAAAACCTGCCTTAAAAGTTAAATCCTCTAGTCGGTTGATTTCTTGTTGTAAAGTGTTTTCTATTACCTCCATCGAATTGTGTCGGTAGCATATATTTAAGCCATTGACGTATATTACAGATTTAACTTCTTTGTTGTTCGATTGCAGGACAAGGTTTATCGCGATGGCAAACAAACTGATGCTTAAGACTGATCCCTGTGGTACGCCATTTTATATGAACCGTAGCTCTGATATGTATGCTCCTACTTTGTCCTTAAATTTCTCCCACTTAAACAGCTCTGGATACAGATAGGTAGATAACCGCGTAATACCCATTTGTGAAGTTCTTTTAAGATTCCGAATCTCCAACATAGGTCGTTAGCTCTTTCCAGGTCGAGTTCAACTGCTACCAAATGCTGTTTATCTTTGAATGCTTCTAGGATTTCATTGATAAATGCATCCAGTATGGAGTGTTTTATCTTAAACCCTACCTGTAATTTGAACAGCAGTTTTTCTTTTTCTAATATCCACATAAGACGGTAATTGATCATCTTTTCATGAAGTTTGCTGAGGTAGCATGTTAAAGATATTGCCTTATAATTATTAGCAATAGTTTGATCTTTTCCCGGTTTGGGGATGGGAGTTACGATAGATTCTTTCCACTTTGAAGGGAACACGCCAGACTTATAAATGTTGTTGTATAGTTGTAATAATTTTTCTTTTTCAGGTGCTGGAAGTTGCTTGATCACCTCGTAATTTATTTGATCTAGGCCTGGATACGTGTCGCTACTGCCTTCTAATGCGCGATTTAGCTCAGACAGAGAAGGCCATGTTATAGTAGTAAGATGCACTTGTTGTATAGTCCACCCCATCTTTTTCTTCAGCCTCTTTACGTGTCCGGAAAAATGCCAAGTAATTCAGAGCTACTTACACTCTGGATGTGGTTAACAAATTCTTCAGCTATTTCTTGGGGATCGTTGGTAAGTATATTGTTACTGTTTAGTGTGGGTAGTTTATAGGTTGCGCTAGACCCTGTTATCGTTTTTATTTGTTTCCTGTTTCTGGAGTAATTGTAGTTATATATCTCTTCCATTTCTGTATTTAAATTAAACGTTAAAAATTTTCTAATACACTATGCATTTTAGTCGGTGGATGAATTTGTTAAGACTTGTATTGACTTGAGTAAAGTGTTTTAAATGAGTTTGTTAATTATTGTTTGTAATAAATGTTCTAATTATTTTATAGTTATTTTTAAACAGACAAATGTATGTGTTTAAACACGTTTTCACACAATAAAGGTTTTTTTTATGGCGTAAACTGCTAGGTTATTGCCATTGTTTGTATTTGTTATTGTAACCTCAGTCTTCTCTTGCTTTTCCTAAATTGTTTCAAATAAGTTTTTTATGCCTAAGAACTGAAACAATTTGTTTAACGTACTTCGTTTGATTGATAATATTTCCACTAGCGTTTCTGATAATTTGTAACTTTTTCTGTGGTGATCAAGCTCATTACACTCCACTAGTAAGTGTTTTACTGTAATAGGACATTTAGACGTACTGCAAGTGTTAATAGGCGAATTTGTCAATAAATGAGAATGAGTTAGTTTAGTGTGCCCTATTCTAAGACGTATTAAAACAATGCCTTCTTTTCTCGTCACTAATGTGTAACGTTTACGATCACCTATCAGTGGAACATGTTGCTTTAATTCACGACTTTCTCGGTTCCACATTTCCTGCCATAAATCGTCAATTTTAGTTTAATTTGAGAGAGATTCCCCAATTCATGGTCGTTTACTTTTGCCATTTTTCGATCGTTACGTATGGCCGAGTATATGGGTATGTTAAGTTTTGTATGATTGTCTTCTTTTTGTAGCAATTGATGGTTAAAATACAAATCAATTGTTAATATCTTGGATGTATACTTTAATAACAACCACTTTCTCCTTAACCTTAAAGGTAATACTCCCGCTTGGACGTAGAGACTACTGGTTGCGCTAGTTGGGAACGCTCCTATAGCGTATCTTATTGACAGATTTTGTATAACATCTAATTTATTTAATCGGGTTTTACACGATGATCTGTAAATTATGCATCCATAATCTATCCTGGAAAGGATTAGGGTTTTATATATTCTGATTATAACTTCCTTATTTGTCCCCCATTTAGTGTTAGCCAAACACTTCATAATATTAATTGCTTTTCTTGTTTTAATCTCTAACTGTTCGGTATGATACTTCCATGTGAGTGTTGGATCTAGTAGCATTCCTAGGAATTTTGGGCTTTCCACACATGAAATTTGTTTACCTTTGAGAAACAAGTTAGGTGGATTGTGTGGGATTCGTAATTTACAAAAATGCAAACATACAGTTTTCTCTTCTGAAACGCGAAAACCTATGTCTTCTGCTTGGCGCACAATTTCGTTTATTCCTGCTTGTATTTGAGTGTTTGCAGTGTTGTATGGCTTAGACGACATGTATATGTCATCTACATACAAACAACGGCCAATTTCAGGATTTAATGTGAGGGTTATGTTGTTCACCGCTATGATAAATAATGTTACACTAACTGACGAACCCTGAGGAATCCCATTTTCAAGAATGTGCGTAGACGACATTATATTCCCTACCCTCACTTTGAAAAGTCTATTGCTTAAGAATGATTTAATGAAATACGCCATATTTCCTCTAATTCCCTAGTCGTGTATCCTTTGTAGCACAGAATACCTCCAAACAGTATCATAAAAATACTGCTGTGAGATGTTCCCTATGATTAAAATTTTCTTGGACCTTTGTAGCAAGGTTAACTAAGTTCTCGTTATTAGAGTAATGTTTACGGAATCCTGCTTGAAAATGGTTTATCCATTTATTTTCCTCTAGCAAGTTGACTAGCCTTTTATTAACTATCCTTTCAAGAAGTTTTTCTGCGCAACTTGTTGATGATATTGGCCGGTAACTCTCCGGTTTTAAATGATCTTTATTTTTCTTTGCTAGTGGAACAATTATTGTAGTTTTCCATATTTGGGGATAGTGACCCTCACTCCATATTTTATTAAAAACAAATAATAAGTCACGTAGACCTGTGCTAGGTAAGTTTTTAACATGGCATTGGCAATGTGGTCTAGCCCTGTTGCTTTATTTTTTAGTTCTCTTATTTCGTTTATTGTTTCTATCATTGTTATTTTCCCATTATATGTTCGTTGGCATTCTTCGGTAAAATCGAGTGGTACTTCACGTGTTCCATTATTTCTGATAAAATCATGTTGATGGTTGTCTGTACTGCTTAAATTTTGATAGTGTGTGGCGAATAGTGCAGCGACTTCAAAGGGTTCGGTTACTATCTCCTGTTCTTTTCGTACTTTTGGTGATCTTATTTTGTTCCAGACGATCGAGGGTGGTACTTGGTGTAATAGTATTCACAAAAGTTTTCCAGGTCCTATTCTTTGCTTCTTTCACTTTCTTCCGCTCAATACCGCGTAACTTTTTGAACTCCACCATATTTTTTTTATTTATTGTTGGGTTTACCATAAATCAACATTTGGATTCCACCAAGGCACTGTTGATTTATGTACTTTATTATCGCTTTCGGTATAGTTTCTAAAGCAGCGTTTAGAACTGAATTGTTAAATTCTTGAACCATTAACTCCACATCTGACTCTATTAATTGGCACAATTTTTTGTTTATATGCATCCCAATTTGCCCGTTCTGCGTACCATTTATTAAACCGTAACGGGGGCGTTTTTTTTTGTTTAATTGACTGTATCAGTATGGGATAATGGTCGCTTGCATGCAGATCCAAGATAGGATTCCACATATAGTTCAAGTCTATTTTTGACGTGCATATGGACAAATCAATAGCAGTGTCGCGTTTTGTTGAGCCCCACAACGAGCTGTGTACATTAAAGTCCCCTATCAACAATAATGGTTCTCGAAGTCGTGCTATAAGGTCATCAAGGTCTTGTCGTGACCTATTACCATCAGGTAAGTATACGTTACATATAGTGACGTTAATAGGGTGTTCCACTGTCATTGCGGCCGCTTGAAATCCAGAATTAAGCTTAATTTCGTTAAATACGCATTCTTGATGAATAAATAGCTACTCCGCCTTTAGCTCTTCGGGCGGGTTCTACATCATAACGGCAACAATAATATTGCGACAACTCAAGTTCATCATTCACTTAGAGATGAGTTTCTTGTAAACTCAATATTAGCGGAGTAAATTCTGTTAACACTAACTTTATTTCTGCTGAACTCTTTCGACACCCGTTGCAATTCCATTGGGTTATAGTATCCATGGACGTATTAAGATTTGGGGGTAATATAATACAATAAAGGATATGTAAAATAAATAAAGTTAATACATAGATTCAAAAAGACAAACTCTATACACAAAAAGGCAAACAACAAATATCACAGATATATGTCACAGAAAAATATTACAGAAATTTATATGACATTTTCGTCAAATAGTCAAATTCTCATTTGAGGACTGACTATCCTGACGTGGCTTCCTAGGTCTACCTAGTTGCCAACCTCTTTTTTTCTGCGCCCTCTGAGAGGGGTGTATGAATGCGGGTTCTGGGTCTTCATCTATTGGTGGTGTAACTGAAAGTTCCCTGTTTTTTGATTCTGTATTTGGATCTTGTTCAAAATTTTCCGATTCTGCATTTGTAGCGTGTACCATTTTTGGACTAAATAATTTTAATTCTTCTTTTACTGTTTCAGAAATCAGAGCTTTTAATTCTGGGATGATTTCTTTTATCAGGTTTTTTGCTTGTGATTCGGTGCTTGACGCTGCTTGTGCAAAAGATTTTCTCAAGGTCACCGGTGAGAGCTTAAGTTCTTGTTTTGTTTCATCGTATGAGATTTTTCGTTACTCGAAGTTCTTGTATAGCCATTCCTCTCCGATACATTGTGCAGTTTCTAGAACGTTCCAGATATGATCCTCCACAATTTATACATTTCATTGGGTCTTCGCATAGACTATCTTCGTGCGGACTTTTCCCACATGCACATATTTGTTCAGCAGTACACGACATTGCAGAGTGACCAAACCTCTGACAACGGAAACATTGAACCGGAGGAGGAATATATGTTCTCACTCGAAGAGGATATATGGCACCTATAATTTTTTGAGGTAATATAATAGGCCTGTGAAATGTTAAAATGTGATTTGGTGTATCTACCGTTTTTATCTGACCATTTTTACGTGTTTTCATACGTCGAACCGCAATTGCCCTTTCGTTCTGTAAGCCTTCTACTATTTCGCCAATGCTGCAATTTAAAAAATCCGAACAGTACACTACCCCTTTAGAGTAGTTTAGTGTCTGATGTGGTAATACCGTAACATCCATGTCGGCGAATCTCTTAATAGACAGTACTATTTTAGATTGTGGGTTTGAAATTGTTTCAACCAATAAACCGTCTTTGACTTTTCGAATACTCTTTGTGTTTCCAATTAGACCAAAGATAGTCTTTGCTATTAAAAATGGGGAGACTCCTTTTTTAACAAGAAGGAACCGAGGTAAGTCAACCATCTTTTCTTTGCTTGCTTTTGGTGAATCCAACTGTTCACCCCCATGCATCGAAACTGTTTTACGTTGTCCTCAGAATTTAGGGAATCCATATAATGCAACAACAATATTCATTCCCCAAGCTCTCCACCCTCCACAAAGTCTCAGATGGGACGACAGTAACCGTAGTAATCCTACGATTCGCCGCCAGAGATACTTGAGAAGTATGGTCACCCCAGTTAAGAAAAGCGAACGCTTATCCGCTCTGAAGTGTCTCGCCAACGTTGATTCAATGAAGGAAAGTCCGAAGAAAAGCATAGTTATACAAGATAAGGAGTAGGAAAAACAGGTAAAGATAGAAGGAATTAGGAGAAATAAAGAATCAGCAAGCCGATTGATCTCCTGTGGCTAGCAAGAGACCTCCCGTCTATAGTGAAGTCGGGGCCAAAGCAGCGTGTTGGGTGGAGTATCCACCCAACACGCTGCTTTGGCCCTCAACTGCCAGGATCCCATTTTACCCATTACGGGACACCACGCACGGTAAACGCGTGTATCCATAGATCGCCTCTTACGATCTCCAGGACGGGTGTGAACCAATTCTTCCCCCGAGCCCACAGGGGACAAAAAAACAATACACAATGACCAAGACAACCAAACTAGACGAAGACGAACTACATGCGACCATCGTTAGCGCTACCCGGGGTGTACCGCGTGGAGGTGTGGTTCGACTTTACTCCCCTATTATTATTATACTTTTTTTGGCGTCAACAACTAGGGTTATTAGCCTCACATCTAAATTTTGTCATAACAATGTTACTTTATATTATGTATTATATATTACGAAAATGATTTATTAAATGCAGAAATTGGATTATCTTCTTCAACTTTGTGCCGTCTAATTATTTCAATGCGTTTTTAAAGTTAAAGTTTATGTTACACATTTCTTTGTGTCTTTTATATTGAATATATTCATCAAAAACGTGTTCCAACGTTATAGGTACCCTGCACAGCTCGTATATATTTTTTGGCTTATTACGGCATTCGCCAAAATAGCATTTATTCTCGAAGTCACATTGAAACTGTAAAATGTCATTGTTGTTATGCAAATTTTACGAATATACAGGCTGATCCTTTAAAAAAGTCCAGCATTGTGATTTCTGAAACCGTAAGAGATACGAGATAGGTTAAATGATGAAAAAGTTGCAGTTTTGGGGAACCAATCCATTTGTATCAAAACATGCTTTAAATGTTTTTCAGTTTACGAGGAAAACCAAAAAGTTCAGTTTTCGATTTTTGCCAGTAATAATAATAGTAAAATATGAAAAAATAATAAAGGAAAATTTAAGTTGATTCACCATTAGCTATCTCAAAAAGCAGCTAGATTCTCTCTACGACGTTTCGTGTCTTTGAGGATATCATCAATTTTTTTTTTCAAATACTGACCGGTATTTTTTATTAATTTTTTTTACAGAATTTGTAAAATCCTGATACAACTGTGTAGCACAATTAACCATTTTACATCGTTTTGTTTAACAAATAACCATCATCAATAAAAGTTATGAGAAAATGTTATTTTAAATTCGTAGAAACAACTGAATTATACACTAATATCAATTGACCTCCATTGTTTTTAATGCACAGCTTATATCTACTTAAATAAGATTTATAACAATAATTATTATCTAAATCCACGAACCCTACCGAATTGTTCGCGTCCGATATTTTCTAAATTTAGTCTAATACCTTTTTTAATGATACCCTGTAACAAAAAGTTTATTACTTATTACGTAAAAACGTTGACTGATAAATTGGACTTAACGGTAAAAAACCGCTGCCAAATTATCTGTCATAATACTTTCTTATATATGTAAATAAATAACTTCAAAGCCCACAGTACCTGAATTTGAGCCATATCGATGTTTAAACACGATAATTTCCCTTTTCGACCCGCCATTTTGAATTTTTTAATTTTGACAAATTATTTATTCTTAGCGATTTTAAAAACCCCCAATGCTCGAGTTTCAAAAAAATTTTGCACCCTAAAAACGGTGCGCCACTAGCAGTTTATAAAATTTTTTTGAGATAATGTTTTACAAATTAACAAAGTTGCAAAATAGATCATTAGCCCACAACACCTGAATTTTAGTCATATTGGATTTTAACACGATAATCCCGAATTTTTGATCCGCCATTTTTAATTTTTTAGTTTTGACAAATGGTTTATACTTAACGATGTTAAAAACCCCAATATCCGACTTTCAAAAAAGTCGGTTGATAAATTAAATAAACGCGATAATCCCCCATTTTTGATCCGCCATTTTGAATTTTTTAATTTTGACAAATGATTTATATCTAGCGATTTTAAAAACCCACAATACCGAATTTCAAAAAAATTAATTGGTAAATAAAAAAATACACAATGTTGTGCCCTAAAAATGGCACGCCACTGGTTACTATATATTTTTTTATTTTGAAATTATATAAAAGAAGTATTAGTTTCTTTTTTAATTATGTAACTTTTTAAAATTTGAAGCAATTATTTTTTTAATTTTCAAATCCCCTAAAAATGCCCCGCCACTGGTTGGATTTGCTCATTAACGAACTTGACCTAGATTTTATGGCAAATAATTTTTGTACCTAATTCCATACCGATAGCTTTAATGGTTCAAAAGGTATCCCGCACACACGCAAACAGACACACAGACACGAAATTTTTTTTGTAAAAACTTGTTTTTTATCGATAGATTTAATATTTCAAAAGACATCGTGCACACAGACACAATTTTATATTTTTTAGGCCACGTCGAGAAATGTAAAAAAAAGTGTTTGGAAATTTAAACCGATTACATAGCTTTCTCTTTATACGTACGTGTATCAGAAAGCAAATCTGATATTGTATTATTTATTAATCCAAAATACGGAGGATCCGTTTCCCTATTCACTGCCATTGTTTATAATTTGTCATTTCTAACTGCTTCCTTAAATTATACTATTTTCAAATTTATTTATAATTGTTCAACTAATAATCTTGATTCTGCGTAAAATTCAATGCACTGTCTCTTTTTAACAGAAAGGTGTTTTACTTTTGTAAAACCTGCACATCAACTTATACATTAAATGACTTGAACATGTAGCTATTAAATTAAAAAAAAACATAGTATCCAATGCCATGACCGCTGTTTGATAGTATTAGCAGTTGTTCATACCAGCTAATTATCTTAGAATTATGTATTTTTCAAATAAAGAAAAAAACAGATTTTTATACGCAAAATGCAACAGAAATACTCTTGTTGCAAGAAATAGTTATTCTGAAATGTGCCCAGGTCGAAGAATACCTAACATGAGGTTATTTAAAAAATCGGCAAGAAACGAGAAAATGGATCATTTAAAAAGAAACATTTCAGAAGCAAACATATTACTCGACCAGGAGGTGTCAATGAAATCAACGTTTTGTTCTCTTTTAGAATTTATTCATTTACGAAAATAGAATAAATGGAGGATGTTCAATTCGGGAAGCTTCTAACGAATTTGGATTGAGTTCTGCTTCAGTAAGGAGAATTTTAAAAAGAAATAAATATAATCCATACAAAGTAAGAAAAGTACCCCATTTATACACACATTACCAAAGAAAAAAACAATTTTGTCGCTGGATTATAAGCAAAAATGGAGAAATGGGAAATACCTTTAAAAAAATATTGTGCTCTGATGAATCCAGGTTCACAAATAATGGATGGTGCAATAGGAACATGCATTTCAGGATTATCTAGATGAAATGCCTTTTAGTACTTGTATAAATATGATGTATTATCAGCAAGATGGGGCTCCTCCACATAACGCCGCTATTGTTAGAGGTTACTTAAATAATCTTTTCCCAAATAAGTGGATCGGTAATAATAGGTCAATTTCTTCACCAGATCTAACAATTCTGAATTTTTTTTATCTGGGGTTTCATAAAAGACAAAGTCTTTTCAACTTCTACGCAAGATCTCGACCACTTAAAAGAAAAAAATTAAACAAGGGTGTGAAAGTATTTCTCCAGAAATGATAAATAATTGTTATAAATCTTATTTAAGTAAATGTAAGCTGACCAGTAGAAACAGTGGACGTCAATTTGAACAGTTGATATAATTGTATAATTGTTGATTGATATTAGTGTACAATTCAGTTGTTTCTACAAATTTAAAATAACATTTTCTCATAACTTTCATTAGTGATGGTTATTTATTAAACAAAACGTCGTAAACGAGTCATTTTTGCTACACAGTACACAGTTGTATTAGACTTTACAAATTTTGTAAAAAAAATTAATAAAAAATACAGGTCCGTATTTGAAAAAAATTTTTTATGATATCCTAAAAGACGCGAAACGTCGCAGAGAGAATCTAGCTTTTTCTTGAGATAGCTAATGGTGAATCAACTAAAATTTTCTCGTATACGGTATACGGTTTCAGAAACCACAATGTTGGTACCATTTAAAAGGATAAAAGGTTAATATGCATTTCACTTCCTGTTTCTATTTATGAGTCCATTTAGATTCTGTTACTCAATATATTAAATAGAAATCGTACCATGTTAGTTCTTCGAGTATAAAACATATTCATCCATTTATTGACGAACCATGTTTTAAAATAATCTGCTGATTTTATTTTATCTATGTCACAAATGAGAAATGAAACAAAAATAGATTTAAAAATTTAAATTTTGTGACATATTACATATCTTCTTAGCCATTCATTTTATACTTATAAGGTATATATGGTTTTAAAAATTATTGAACGAAATCAATTCAAGATTTAGTTATTTATTAATAACGCGTATTTATCGATTAAACAGCAAACAGGTGGAACATTTCATTCTAGACCACATAGTAATGGATGGCATGACATTAGAGAACTTATTATTTTCCGATTTTTAACTTCCACAGTAATGTAAGATGTAGTGTATTGTTCTTTATTCTATTAACAGCGTAATTTATCAAGAACAAGAAGAAAGGTATCATTCAGCTAAATTCATCTAAGTCGTCAAAATATATTCAAGTGTAATTCAAATGTAATACGCCCTTTTTTAAAATATATATCATGAGGAAAGTGTTTAGACTGTCTACCTAAAAATTATATTAGATATTGTTCCTCATTTTTTATTTTATAGAATCTTAAGAATATGAGAAAATATTTTCATATTTTTGTCTTGCCTTTAAAGGCAAGAAATTGCTACCTAAATTAAATAAGTTGATGGCGCTATTTGATTGTTGAAGACTTCCTTGCTCTGACTACAATTTTATTAAATCAGGTTTCATCGTTTTAGAAACACGCTTCACGTGTAGGGAATGTCAATAACTGTATCGGTAATAAGAAAACTGGGGATACATTTGTAAGTACATTTTTAGACGTAAAATTACTAATAACAGACAAATTTGAATTAATTTCTGTTACGTTTAAAACTTCCTTATTTGATCCGGTGATTTAAAAGTATAAAACCATAAAAGCACTTTGCCTAAAGTAACCCCAAACCACTTATTAGTAATTATTATTTATTCAGTTTACAAACTCATTAAATTAACCACAAATCTACAACCAGTTGCAAGGATATTCATTCGATCGCTATAAAATATATTCAAATAAAAAAAAGAACGCATTAACGCAACAAACTTTAGTAGAAGACAGACACCCTCCCCTCCACTTTAGACCCTTGGCCCCTTGGCTGAAAATAGTATTATAATAAGGGGTCCCTAATGCTAACGTGTAAGACAAGTGTAGGAACTACCATGTAGGCCTTCGATCTTGTGTTAGGGCCTGCTCCCTGGCCCCTTTGAGTTAAAATTGATTTTAGCGCCATCTAGTGGCGTATAGACTAATGAACATTTTCTATAATAGAAGTTGATAAGGCACACCTCTCTCTTGCTCTCTCTCTCTCTCTTTCGGCTGTTTCTCACACACAAACAAATCAATTAATTAATTAATTAATCAATCAATCTCAAACAAATCATGATCGATCAAATCAATCAGGCCAATCTCAATCGATCAACCGAAATCATGTCTTACAGTTTACGAAAACCAGATTACGGTTCAAAACTGAATACATTAAAGTCTAAATTAAATATGACGTGAAATAATAAATAATTTCTACCCTAATGCAATGATGCTTTACACACATATATATATATACATATATATATATATATATATATATATATATATATATATATATATATATATAGGCAGATTCTCTTTCTAAACAGACACCACCTATACATTCGGAAAATTATGTATGATTTATTTGCATGTTCAATTACATACACACAAAATTGTTTCATAGAATCGTGTTCATTAACAGTTATAGAAAGCCTCATTAAAAAGACTGGAAAGTAATAATTACTTATATATAACATAGAGTTAAATTAAATTAACATGTTTTTAAGAATATCAAACTGATATAATGGAAATAAAAGGCAAAAAGTTCTAATGATTTTATTATTATACGTGAATTAACAATAACTACAAGTTTAAAATCCACGAATACGTACCAACTATTTGTAGACCTGATTTTATGACGTCATCCTATAAGAGTAATATTACATTTTAAAAAATCTTTATCAACATTTTTGTTAGCAATATCAAGCAAAAAGCATATATATTAAAAATAATACGTTTACCTCTAGAAGTGTTTTTTCTTTCAGTTGTTCTAATAATAACCATATGTTGAACTGAAATATTTTTTATACAACGTATCCACATGTAGTCTCACTAAACACGTTTTATGAATGGTTGGATATAAACTGGCTATTGCATTCTGATGATTAACTCATTTAGAAAGTAATACACAAAACCTGATTACATCTACTGGTATTTAGCATTTATATTATACTTATAAATTTATATTCAAAATGCTTACAATATTTAAAAATTTTGCTACTGCAAAAGTACTTTTAAATAATTTTAACCTTGAGATTACATAAACTATTGTTATGGAATGCATTACAAATATTTACAAAATATTTTTTGCCACCGCAAATTACATTAAGGTCTAAAAATTATTAGTCGAAATAATAAAAATTTCTACCCGATGCTTTTTTTTATATGGATATATTCTCTCTTCTATGCAATCATGATTTATCTGTATACTCAATTATGCACACACGCACGCACGCACGCACGCACGCACGCACCCACCCACCCAATCTCCCACCCACCCACCCACACGCACACGCACACGCTCACGCACACGGACACGGGCACGGGCACGCTCACGCTCACGCGCACGCGCACGCGCACGCGCACGCGCACGCACGCGCGCACGCACGCACGCACGCACGCACGCACGCACGCACGCACTACACACACACACGACACACACACACACACGGACACACACACACACACGGACACACGGACACACACACGGACACACGGACACACGGACACACGGACACACGGACATACGGACACACGGACACACGGACACACGGACACACGGACACACACACACAGCACGCACGCACGCACACGCGCACGCGCACGCGCACAGCGACACACACGACACACGACACACGCACACACGCACACGACACACGCACCACGCACACACACACACACGCACACACGCACACACGCACACACGCACACACACACACACACACACACACGACACACGCACACACAGCACACCACACACACACACACACACACACAGCACACACACCACACACACACGCACACGCACACAGCACACACACACACACACGCACACACACACACGCACACACACACGCACACACAGCACACCACACACGCACCACACACCACACCACACACCACAACACACGCAACACACAGCACACCACACACACACAGCACACAGCACACACCAAACGCACAGCACACGAACGGACACAGCAACGACACACGTCACACACAGACACAACTACCAACAAACGACTAAGGCATCACAGACACACAGACACACAGATACACAGACACACAGACCACAGTCCAAATAGGGGTTGAAACGACATAAAACCGGAAAAGGGGGTCAGAGTATTTGAAATGTGACGATAGAGTTGAAATGAGTATCTACGTCAGTTCACAGCTAGATCAAACTACTCAAATAACTCGCTTACCTAAACGTAATCTTCGCAGGCGGCACTGGGACCAGCAGATCTCGCCAACCTGAAAGGCTTCAAATATATTTGCACATTTAATTACAATAATAGCGTGCTCAAGTAATTTCACTTCAGCAACCAAAAAAAAACACTTTAATTCTATACATAACCACTTGAAAAGTTTTCTTCAAATTGCAATTTAGTACGTTCAAATCATAAAAGAAAATAATGCAATGATTTATCGGCCTCTAAATGTTGCGCTTTAATTAAATAATTGTTTGAGAAGCATTCGGCCATAATTGTTTTGTTTAACTAAACAAAATGTAATGACGTTAATTCGAAGAGCAAATTAAAAAAAACCAATAAACATTAAAAAAATTGCGTGTCGTCAGATGATGTGTAATAATAGGTTCACATAAAAAAAAACAAGTCCATTAACCTAAACATATGTAAAACGAATAAATAAATAAAACAACAGAACCATCGAATTGTCAACACAAATCCGACAATATTGTTACCTAGGTTATCTATTACCGGGAAACTAGCTAGCTCACGATGACCTCTATTAAAATATACTGTAAAATTGGTTCAAATGTCCAAAATAATAAATGGTTACTTCTCTTTTTACAAATAAATGGCGTGCTTAAAACGCACTCGTCACATAATTTCGATGTAAATTCGTCAGTTTAAACAAACATTAAAAAGAAACCTTCAAATAAATTTGGATAATAATGCGGGTGGATACGCCTGTACTAAAATTTGAACAAAAAAAAACAACGAAAAGTTAATCTTTAACGAAAAGGAGTATTCAACCGTGTCTACAAACTCATAACAAAATAGAACAAATTACACACTATAAATTTATTAGCTTTAACCATCAACCACAACAATAAAAAACAGAAATGTTACCTTAGGTGGAGGATGTCCTTTTGTTACACAGTCATCTGGAACGGACCTTCAGGAAAACCTCGGCTCTATGATTAATGTTAACACGACGCTAGCAGCTCTCCGTATCATTAAGTTAACGACGGCCTCTCTTTCAACTCCCGTTATGATTAAATTTCAAATTATTGTATGTACACTGACAGTTTTATTAACTTTACTTTACTGTGACCTAGTTCTGATAGATACTTATTACTTTTAGTTAATTTTGTACAGATCCTGATTAACACTTGTTATATGTAACTTAACGAAAAAAAAGCTGGTCTATTTACAGCAGGTTATTTAATTAACGGCAAACTGTAAGCTTTGCGTATGAAACTTTGGAACAAACTTTGTATTTTTCCGCAAGAAGCGAAGACTTCTGCAGAGAATGACTTGGTAACTTTAAACACTAAACGCCTTTCTGGATCTCGATAGGTCCCTATGGACCAACTACACGTCAAGGTAAACTAGTCTCGTGAAGGTTGAACGATTATATGATCCCTTATGTGGGTGGTGAGCGAATGAGAACCTTGCAATGATAGTTCCTTCAACACGGACCTTGGTCAACGTTGTTCCGAGGTAATCACTACGTCACCGTAACGAAAAAACTGGAGACTTCTACGCCTAATCTACCACTATTACTACTGCTCTCGTGAATAATTTCACTTGTTGCCACATTGGTTTTATACCATACAATGTGATAATTTGAATGCGTTCCTTAATTTAATTTTATATGGTACAATCTCAACTTGATTTAATGAAATTCGCCCAATTTAAAATAACGAAAACAATTATTTATAGAAAACTATCCTTATTTACAAAGACACTAACGAAAGAATCTAAAAGTTTCATTCAGCAAATTCCGGAGACAGCTAGGCCTACCAATGATGACTCAGATGATTAGAATTATTGTTTAGATTACTGCATTGACTACAATGTTTTTTTAGTAAGTATATGGCTAGACGACACTATGTAGTGTTATGGTACACAAAGTTTTCAGGTTAATTATAACAAGTTGATAAACTTTGATTTTGGCGTATTTCAAGAATCGAAATCGAAATTTAAACAACATAATTAAATTCCATGCTAAGTGTTGTGACCTATTAAATCGTCTGCTTCACAAATAATAAACTCCGTAGGGATTAATATATTTTTATTTAAAAGAAAAACGCGTTTATATTATTAATAACGTAGATTGTTTATAATCACACTATACAATCTGAAACTAGTTTTAATAGTAGTTTACATTTAAATAGAACATTGCACAACTACCTAAATTATCATACATACAAATCAAATTTCTTTTCTTCAAAAAACTTTTGTATACATGCAATAAAAATTAATTTTTATATAAGAAACCTAATACAGAAGCGTCGTCACGATATTAGAAGTGTTTTCAATTTTCAAGCTTGTTCAACTTTTAACGAAAAGTTTAGTTTTCTTTAACATTAAACACACTATTGCTCTCTTGCTTAATCTAAAGTTCATATTATATCTTTATTTTTCTTAGACGAAACATTTTAGTTTCATAAAAATTACAAAGTTAATATCAAGTTATTTTATTGTGTTGCTAAACATTAAAAGTACATTGCTACTAAAAGGAGAGGACATTTAGTATCAATTATATGGTTCATTGTTCATTAAACTTTTACAAACAATAATAATCCTAAAATCCTCAGTATAATTTTTTATTTATATATATATATATATATATATATATATATATATATATATTAGGTGTTCAGTAAAGAATGGGACATACGTTAACTGGAGTTCATTTGCATTCAAATAAGCCGATTTGACTAAATTTACCTTAGTATTTTGACTAATTCGAGCTAATTTCACGAAATTTGGTATACAGGGGTTTTTTGGGATAAGAAATTCAAATTTAATTTAATTCAATTTCGGTGTATCTTTTAGGAGACGCCATCTGCGACGATTTTGGACCTTTTAAACTGTTACAACTTTTTTGTTCTACCTTGTATATTATCTTCGACTAGAAAAATCGCTTTCCCTGTCTTTTCTAGTTAAGGAAGGTATACCTTATTGAAGTTGCTAGGGGCAGCGGTTTCCGAGAAAAACGTATCTAATTAATTTAATTTAATTTAATTTGGTTTCATGCTGAAAGTGCCGCACCACTGTATCGTTCGGATTTTCTTCAGCCGATGTATGGCCATGTTTGTAATTAAAAACTAAGGTTGGCTGATGTCTATGTTGCTAAGAGACATTTGCTGTTGTTTCAACTTGAAATAATATTAACGTCATAACTTCTTCTCAAATAGTGAAATGACCGACATGGTAACAGTTTACGTCCAACAAGATTTTAATGCACGCGCTGCAGCAAGAAGTGATGCAGAAATTTATCCTAATGGACGACCTATGGTTCGCAGTGTTGAGCAGGAGGAAGAGATATTAAATATTGTTGAAGATGACTCAACAACAAGTATCCACCTTATATCTACCAATCTCGGATTAAGTCAGGGTAGTCTTTAATATTTTACATGAACAACAATTATATCCGTACCATTTTCCTCCAGTTCAAAATCTACTGCCAAATGATCTTTTAGCGAGAACACATTTCTGTCATTTTGTCTTAAATCAAAACAGGCAAAACCCATCTTTTCTAAGTAAAATTCTCTTCACTGATGCTTTTACGAGAAGGGGAATTTTTAATTACAAAAATGGTCATACATGGGCTGAAGAAAATTTAAACGGTACAGTACACTTTCAGCATGAATTTAAATTAAACGTTTGGCTTGGAATAGTCGAAGATAACCTCACAGGACCTTTAGAATTTCCAGTAACACTGAATATACGTAATTACTTACGTTTTCTCCAGCATAATTTATTCGATCTGCTATATGATGTTCCTTTAAATATTAGGGCTGGTATGTGGTATTTGCAGGATGACGCTCCTGCCCATTATACCATAGCCGTACGAAATCATTTAAGTAACGTATTCCCCCATCGGTTGATCGGCAGAGAAAGTGAACACTTATGGCCTCCACGGAGTCTCGGTTTTTATTTCTGGGGATGTATTAAGTCGCTAGTCTATACTAGCCCTACTGTTAATACCAGAAATGAATTGCGGTAAAGAATAATAAGAGCGGCAAGTGTTATTCAACAGAACCGTTAATTCCTCTCAGTTAGAAGAAAATCCTTAAAAAGATGTAGAAAATGTATTCAAGCAAACGGCAGACAGTTTGAACATGAAATTTGAAACGAAGCTTTTCCTACAATAATTAGATAACTATTGAAACCTTTTCTCAATTTGTTATTTTCAAATGTTGTCTATCATTGATGTTATCATGTTTTTATATAAGTAGAAGACGGGCACCACTTTCACTTTTTGTGACGTCATTTGATCTGCCATGTGGCTGACCTCGGTTTGACCTTGAGAAAGTTGTTTACCTTGAGAAACAGGTTTTTACCTTGAGAAAGCGGCCTAGGGCTTGGACTTGCGCAGGGGTTTGAAAATGTTGTAATGGAGGTTCTTGTAAGAAAGGTGTGGGGACTAGCTCTTGGACCTGGTGCCGCACTGAGAAATTGTTTTAATGGAGGCTCTTGTAAGACAAGTGTAGGAAATAGCTCTTAGGGGTTAGCTGCTTCGCGCTATCGTATAAGACAGGTGTAGGAGCTAGCTCTCGGCCTGGGTCTGCGCTGGAAATTTGAAATTTGAATAAGGACCCTAATGCTATCTCATAAGACAGGTGTAGGCCTGCGCCCTCTGATTGTAAATAGTATGGACCCCTAATGCTACCCCATAAGACAGGGACTTGTGTTAGGCCCTTGATGGGGAGATAGTACGGGGACCCTAATGCTAACTTGTAAGACAGAGCTTGTTTGTGGAGCCATCTAGCGGGGTATGGACTGAGTATTTTCTGCAATAAAGGTGGCGCCACCTAGTGGTATATTTCAGGGTTAATCAGGGGTTTGTTTGTGGCGCCATCTATCGGGTATGGACTAATGAGTACTTTTCTGTAATAAAGGTGGTGCTACCCAGCAGAATATTTTAGGAAGTAATTAGGGCTTGTTGCTGAGTCATCATCTACCGGTGTAAGGAACAGCGAGTGTTTTCTGTAATAGGGTGGAGTCACCTACAAGTATATTTCTTAGCTAATCAGGATTTGTTTGCGATGTATAGGAAATAAAATGTTTTCTGTAAATTTTACTAATTAACTTCTTGTAAGACCTGTACAATATTCATATAAGTGCTTTTTTAATACGAGACTTTTTTTATTATTTTTTTTGTTGTGGCCCCAGTATACGCTATAACACACACACCACACGCACACACACACACACACACACACACACACACACACACACACACAGAAACACACACACACAGACACACACACACACACACACACACACACACACACACACACACACACACCGTCAGAATTAAATTAATTGGTCAATAGAACCTACATTAAAAATAATACATATCCTAATCTATAATAATACTATAAGACCTTAAACATACATGCATACGTAAAATGTTAGGGAATTACCCTGAACTCGTAACTTGTATTAATAAATACAGAGATCGCGTCTGGTCCTCTGAGAAGATAATGATGATGATGGCACTTGGGGCAAACTGACAGTCTCAACAGCTTGCGAGGTAAAAAAAAGACTTGTACACCCCAAAGAAATGGTGGAACTCAAACCAAGCTATCAGTCTCAATAACCTGCAGGTAATAAGCAAGACTTCTACAGTTTGAGAGCATCTGAATTTTACCGTGCCTGAACCCACTATTTAAATCATTGAAACTCTAACGTCATCCCCACCAAGTTATAGTCGATAGGGGTTTTTCCATTATTAACCATTTTTTAGAATGTAAAAAACTCGCATTCGCCTCTCACTGTCTCCTTTAACATTTATGTAATAAGGCCATTTTTTTTTATATTAAAAGACAGCTAGAATGTACTACTCTATGTTTTTTAATTTAAAGTTAATTGCGGTCCTGTAAGGGTATTTTAAAGAAGGATGATTCATGCTTTGATGTGTGGTCAACCCCGGTATTTTTTCTAGTGGAGAGAAACTCATGCGACGGTGTATGGCCATTTTAAAAAAACGTGCTGGATTTTTAGTAATTATTTAAAAAAGATTGTTAGAATGTACTACTGTATCTTTAATTTAAAAGTTAATTGCAGTATTATAACATACGTTGAATTAATGGGACGCATAATGTCATTATGTACAACATGCATTTTTTAGAAATGAGTTTCACCATATGATAAATTCATTCAAAAAATAATACAAGGTTGTAATTAAAACACCTTAAAACATGCAAATTAATACAAAAGTTACTTTAAATGCTTTGAGCCTTGAGATTGTAAAATTTACATATCGATAAACTATTTGTACGCAATGTAATTATTATTAAACAGTTATACAACTATAATTTGGAAAGTGACAATTACTCACTCATTAACATACTTACAAATATTTTTAAAAAATTTGCAGCTGCAAAAAAGATCTAAATTAAATATCGCGTGAAATAATAATAATTTCAACCCTAGTGTTTTTTATATATAAGCAGATTCTCTTTCTAAGCAGCCAACACCTATACGTTCGAAAATTATGGATGATTTTTCTGTATATTTAGTTAATAGCTATGCTAATTAAAACACTTTAAATTTCTAATTTGAAATAAGGATGACATAATTTATCTTATCCGAGTTTCATAGAAAGCATCACTATTGTCAAGATTTTGATATACATTTACCTCAACGTCTTCACCCTTGAACGATTATATTGTAATAGTTTATTAACAATCCGTAAAACATCTAATATCTCTGATGTTAGCCCATAATAATAATAACGTTCATTCAACGATGATTACACTTTCAATACATGCAAATATATAGCTTTTATATTACGTCTATTATTACATATCCGTGAGATTACTCTTAAAATTAGCTGGCTTCAGCACAGCTCTGGAAATACTACACTCCCTTCAAATCTTTCTTCTCGCTCTCAGAAGCTGCACCGTACTCATTTTCTTGAATTTACCTGTATTCCGTTTTCGATCCGATAGTACGATTTTCTCATGTACAAACAGAATCATCAATATTGTGATGTATGCAGCAGGAAAATGCCAGTGTTCTCATCTTTAAGCTATTTTCACCTCTATATTATTTTACATACAAGTCTGACATCGGAAATACTTCCGTCAAAAGCGAATCAGATTTATTTGTAAAACATAGCTCTTGGACTGAAGGAAGGTATTAGTGTGTAGTTGGTTAAGAAAAGCGATACATATTTCAAGAGACGAAAACATTAATTTCCCTATGGCGGATACAGTATTGTAATTGAAAGATTTAATAAAACATTGAAACAAGAATGTGGTGCTACCTTACGATGATAATGATAAGGTGATTCCTCGTGTGTGGAATGCATTTTCATTTTTATGAATGCAATGTAATTTCTATTAGTTTATATATATATATATATATATATATATATATATATATATACAGTTCTGCGAATATAATTTTTACAGTTCGAAAATGGAGAACATTACAGCCATTGTAGAGATCGACTCGGCCTACGAAGTTGAAGTGGCTGGCAGGTTGGAAGGAGTGCTGGAGATCATACGGGATAAGCTCCAAACCAAGCAGAGAAGATTTATCGAGGCTATCACAGCTCTGGAGCTGCACAGTATGAAGGTGCACGGTAGAAGTCGTGGGACCGAGGTCAGCATTAACAGCGGACGTGAGGAAGAAGAAAAGAAGTGTCAGCGGGCACTGATAGCGTTAGCCAGACCTGTGGTGGTGAGTACATCAGCAATTCCTCAAGGGGCAGCAGCAACCACAACCGCAGGTATGTAAAAGAAGGCGGAAGACCAAGGCCTGCACTGGTGGCAATCGCATTGCTAAAAGACGTCGACCTCATGACGGTGTAGATTCCGACATCATCATAGTTATAAGTGATGAAGAGGGCGAGGAGAAGTATCAGCAACCACAACGAGTAGTACAGGTCAACCCGACGGTGAGCATACCGTCAACATCCCAAGAGGGGTACCAGCAGCTACCCCTACCGGTGGTACAAGCCATGTCAGCGACCACCACCATGTCATTGCACGATGTAGGTGGTGGCGAGGACGTCTCTATGTTAGAGACACACCTCCTCCAAGCACCACCGCTACAGGAGATTATGGATAGACAGATACCATGCAGCGAAGAACAAGATCGGCACACACCATCACTACCACCACCAATAGCATCAACCAGTACGACGGACCCCGCAGGTGTAGACGTGACTGTCCTCTCACTACAGGAGCTCATCCGGGGAGTGCTCCTCGTCACTAGTTGAAAACAATTTATAACTGTAATTTTTCGGTCTTTCACTAACAAATTCGGTTATATAACTTCCTTCACCGTACGCATCTAGCTCGTCTGTCATCTGCCCAAGGAAATCTCCCTCTTTATCATAATATTCTGTTACGTAACTCAATTTCGCAGCTTCTGACGTGCAATGGCTAGACCACCCAGAACATTCCTGCAGGAGTTTTAAGAAATTATCGATGTAACCACTAAACAATCCACCCTGTTTCGTCGCTTTGTCATATGTGGTTACCTCATACTCCCAAATCTCAAAAATATCCAAAACTTTATAGTTTTTAGAGGTAGCCTTACGCAACTCGTCTGCTACAAACGTTCCAACGAAACCGCGCTCAGTTTCACTATGCCCGCATTCTCCTTCATTTAGCTCAGCGCCACAAGTCCTACATAACACAAACATCAACTTGCCATGCATTTTTAGAGGCAAAACAGGGTGATAGAGATTAGAGGTCGGTAGTACTCGACATTTAACTAAACCCTCCACCGTGTCCAATGAAATGTTTTTACAATCTAACCCTACATGAATTTTCGGCTGACCTACAGGATATTTACAATATTTATTTACATAAGGGTATAATGAGCACACGTCATGGTACATTATTTTCTCGCTAATGCCATCACACTCATGGTAGAGCTTGCTGGCATTAGTGCGGCCGCCGTAAAACGCGTCTCGTGGGTTTAAGGGTTCGTCATCTTGACAACCTAGATTTTGTATAAATGCTCTTAGCTCATCATTTGCATGTATTTGTTTTTTAAAATCGCATTCACGTATTTCCGCTAGATTATATCCGCGCTTGCGTAAAAATTGAGATCGTACCGCCATGTTCTCGTTTCGCGCAAGCATGGACGTATTTACACCCAGTTTAGGATCAATATTAGCTTTATTGGGGAAACATTCCTCGCAGCCGTGCCAATAACATCCCTGAAACTCGTAAACTGTATTCGATTCGACGCAATAGCCGTCGACCTTAACACCTTCAGGTGTCCTAAACTCACGAGCTTTCCCGGAATGCTGTATGGTCACTTGCTGTTAATGTTCAACCCAGCGTAACCACTATATTGCCACTTTTGTCTGCTTGTCGGCACGTCTATACCCACCTTTTGGAATAAGACCGATTGTATTCTCTTTGAGGAAAAGCTTACGAAACACTTTATTGCAGGCACTGGCAGTTGTGGTAGCCTTCTTAAACGGATCGGCTTTATTTTGGGCCGTGAAGGTCTACCAGAAAGTAATGCAACCTTTAACAAGGATCTTAACATCCATTAGGCAGTTCTTCACAATCTCCTCCCCCATCTTGAAAATTACTAATAATTACTCTGGGCCACGTGCCAATCTAAAAGTTTTTGCCGATCTTTCCCGGACATCTGATCAGCGCAATTATATTCAAGTGGTGGCAAAGGACTCTCGAAATTCTGATTTGATGCTGTGTTGAAGAGAAACGGGAAGTATCCTTTGGACTCGAGGAAATCGAAAGTTTTCGGAAATGCGGAGAGTGATGACGGGATGAAATTAAGGGAATCAATAAACCTGATATCATCGCATTCGATGGAGATTAGTTTTAGACTGTTGGAGATGACGTTTGATTTCCAACTATTATTATTAGCTAGCATGCATCTAAGCACAAAACAACCACCGTACCCCTTCATGTTATGCGCAATGCATGTAACTTTAAATTTTCGCGCTTTCTCGGCAACATATGACAGAAACAATTCAACAGGATCTTCCCTGAAAATGTGCACTCTTCGCTACACATCGGACATTGCTCATCCAAATTGTCAGTGTATTTGATGCAAACGGAACAAACATTCGCGGCCATGCATAGATTGGGCTCATGCAGAAATCGATCATTCGCTCCCTCATACACCTTCTCTTGCATGTATTTCAAATCGTAAAAGATAAACATAGATGCTTTACCTTTACCAGTGTCACTTCGAACCTTGTTAACAGACATGTAACAAAGATGCCCAATAGGTTTTGATTCCTGCACGTGGTGCAATAGCTGTATCCGCACCTATGTTTATTTACCCTTTACTTCAATGGTTTTGAGACACTTTAAAGATCTACTTAATTTTTCGCATGGTTTAGCATCCTTATGGTTTCTAAGGCATTCCTGCCCATAAAAATCTCTCTTGCAATCATTGCGCCCAATTTTCGGGTTTTGAACGGAACAAGGTGGTTTCCGATGACAAACATTTCGTATGATCTTTTTTGTCATTATAACGTTTTCTACACTGTTCACAGTAATAATTGCAGGTAAATGCTGAAGTCAAGCTGATAACATTATAGTGCTCGTCTTTGAGTATTAAATTTAAAACTACTCTACCCTGTTCCCTAGGGCCCTCAAAATAAACTGAATCACCTATTCGAGAATTATAAACTACAATGGTACATGAAGTTAAATGATTTTGAAATGATTGAATATGCTCGTAACTACCGCCCTGACTAAGTTCTACACCGCTGTTTTGGCAAAGTAGCATGGCTCACTCTTGAAGTAAGGGATAACCTATTTCCATGTTATGACGCATTGTATCGTTATTTCTAAACGCTATTGCTAGGACTAATGCTCGTGCTAAACAATTGTTTTCGTTGATTGCTGTCGGCACAACAATAATACCCTGCTTTTTAGCCTTACAAAAGTCTTCAAACTTTAGACCTGTCAAATTTTTGCGCCCATAGGCAACAGGTACCGACACTCTATCCACGTTTAAAACTAATAAGTCACTCGAGAAAAATCTAGCATTGCTCTGCATCACCTTTTCCAGTAGTGACATTATCACCCTCACCGACAACTGATCCACTCTTCTAAATGATACGCCAATTGGTTTGTCTGGGAAATTAGGGTTCCTTAATGTGATACCGACACGGTCTGACGGAGCCGTATCCTTGACAATGTATGAATACAGCTCCTCGAATGCACTCTACAAAAAGATATGTGTTAGATAAATAACATTTTAGGAAGCGAAATTTTTTACCTGTAGCCATGTTAAGGGATTATCCCTGCACGTTTCGTCATTAAAGTTAAACCGCAACGTTTTACATGTTGTATTAAATTTTTTTATAAATTTACTGTTTGACTCCCCTATTATATTAATATGGTTGAATCTCATCTCAGGAGAGGATGGTCCGGCCTGTTGTAACGTTGATGCGCCTGAGCCCGATTGGCCTTGCTCCTGTAATGTACTCATTCACTAAACTAACATTAAAAAATTAAAAAAAGACATACCGTTATCAAATTTTCCGCAGGGGCAGTTTCCAACATCTCATCATTATTAAACACTTCATCCATGTTTACTTGAGCAGGGCTTAAAAAAATAATTATAATTTAAAATTAAACAGGTATATACTTACATTCCACCAGTCCTTCGTACAGCCTCCACAAAATTATCGTACTCTTCCAACGAATCGATATTATTATTCACAAACACAATTTTATAATTACAAGATCACTGTTACCAATTAAAATGCTAGTCCTGAAATCAGAGCACGGTATAAGAAAACAAAATGGTTTATAATCACCAAAAATAGCTATCACCCCTAGCCCTACCCCAACGCCAAGACCAAAAATATTTATTAGTCTATATACATCACTAGATGATGTCACAAACAAATTCTTATAGCTATCTTACAAGTTAGCATTAGTATCCCTTATTAGAATACTATTTTCAGCCATGGGGCCACGAAAGGGGCGAAGGCCTACATTTGTCTTATAAGATTAGGTTAGAACCACATACACCATGGCCTTACGACAAGAGGGCGCAGATTTATCACAAGGCTTTGGCTTACAAGTTAGCATTACGGCCACATTACCATTTCCAACCATGGGGTCACGACAGGGGCGAAGGTCTATATTGTAGTTCCTACACTTATCTTACAAGAACCTCCATTAAAACAATTTCAAATTTTCCTCGCAAGACCAGGCCCTAAGCTGCTTTCTTAAGGTTAACCTCTCAAGGTAAAAACAACTTTCTTAAGGTAAACAGCTATCTGAAGGTAAACATCTTTCTCAAGGTTAAACCGAGGTCAGCCACGTGGTAGGCCGTGAGAAATCCCCAAGGTCAAATGACGTCACAAAAAGTGAAAGGCGAGGTGCCTCACTACTACTTACAGTCCGCGCGGCCAAAGAATGCCTCGTATCGCGCATGGATGTTCGTGCATTCGGCCGCACTCGTTAACGCAGTAGCAACTGACAGCATTACCAGTGGCGTCGGTGTCGCGTTTTCAATTATTCGTCACCAAACCACAAGACATTTTAAAATATTAACAGTAATAGTTTAAACGTTTATAAAATAAAAAAATAACCATATGTTGACAAGTAATAAATTTTATATTTGAATTACAAATGAACACAACAGTTTAATCGTTTATGAAAATCAATATAGACTGTATTTTAAGAGTATTATTCAGGATTTAAAAAAATTATGATATTTCTTAGGTAATCAATTTTTATATTTCCATACACTTTGGGGAAAAGTTACTCAAACGGCGATAATTACCTACTATAATAATATTAAATACTACTAACAAATAAGTCACACAATCATTCATCACTAGACCAGCCACTTTCAGTTTGTGAATCGTCCTCAAAATTTATCACCAGTTTTTCGACTTGTACGTCAATCAGTATTTCGTTCTCTAAATATTTTTTTTCCTGGTCGATTACCTTCTTATAGCACTTTTGCCAGTTTTCTTGAGTAACAGCCGCTAATTCTTCTTACAACAATCTTTTAACGTGGTTGAAGTTAAAGGTGGTATTTCTCTTTGCAACATTATTTTTCACTTGACCCCAAATCAACCCAATCGGGTTTAAGTCCGGGTGATAGGGAGGTAGTCGCAGCACCGTATGTCCTTCATTACTTAATATGCAATCAAAGTTGTACGTTATATGTTCCTTTTTGTGTAGCTTAATTATTTCATAAAGTTGTGGTCTGTACATCAAAGGAGTGAACGGTATCTTTTTCTCTGTTAACCACTTCACCATATCTGCCTTTATCGAATTACTTGTTGGAGCACGATCCACCTGAACATTATGGTACGACGCATTATCAATAACCAAAACCGACTGTGGAGGCAAGTTTGGTAAAAGTTTCTCACGTAACCATTTTTCGTACTTGCTACCATTCATCTCGTCGTGATAGTCTCCGCTGCTAGTTCCTAATTTAAATATCAGACTACAACCTGGTAAAAAAACCATTTCACCTCCTGCATGTACCACAATCATTCTTGGTCCTTTGGAAATTGCAGACAGCAGTCCGTTAGTTGTGCCATCACTCCACGACGTTGATTGTGTGCGTCCACTATGAACATATGTTTCGTCCATGTAGATAATTGGACGATTTAATTCTCGGTAGAATTGAATTTTTTGTAAGTAATTCTTAAAGCCCTTATATCGTTCTTCTCTATTAAAAGTTTTCTATTATTCTCAGTTCGATGCCATTGAAATCCCAGATCTTTTAATATAACACGTAAAGATGTAGCACCACCGTGCCAACCTAAGTCATTGTGGAGTTTCTCGCGTAGAGCAGGAATTATCACCCGTGCACCCTCGGTCTTGTGAAAATTGTATACTATATTGCGAAAAAGGCTCTTTTCGAAATCTTCCAAGTCGGTCACAGGAGACGGACGTGGGCGTTTCTTGCCTGGAGTTGAAAATCTTGGTTTTCCCTCTTCTGTTGGACCTTCACCCTCTTTAATAATATTTGCCACTGATCTAACAGACACTTTTGTTGCTTCAGACACGGTTTCTTTTAATTGTTTCAAGGTATATGTGGGGTGTAAGTTTTTCAAATAACTGTACACATTATATATCACCTGACGCGTTTGACCACTTATTACTTGACCACTTTTTCCCAATGTAGAACTCATATTTCTACACTCGCTTTTAAACCACAGTTGAAAGACGTCAGTTTGTTTATGAAACCAGCAAATATGAGTTCCAATCAATCGTAAGTAATTCCCTCGCAGAAGTTTTTTTTAATTTGTAATATTTTATAAGAAAGGCGACTTACTAGTGTAGCCAAATATAATCTGGAAATGTGTATTGGTATGTTCACCATTTGGCTGTTTTTCTTGGTGATGCATTGTATCCATGATTTTATCAAGATTTGCCGATAAATTTCGATTTTATAAATTATTTGTTAGTACCGAACATCTTGAATGGGGTATATGTTCTCGTAATTAGATCTAATAACGCATTAATGATGGGAGAAGCTTATGTATTGTAACGTTTTCTTTTTCAGTTAGGTAAATTTAAAGGTTTGCGAACTATTTTTGTATTTTCTAAAACCAAAATGAAGTTCTGTTGATCGAAGTAAATTGGGAGTTTAAAAAGGAAAATGTGATTTACGTATCGACATTTAGTAAAGCCCTCTTACTAGAGTTTGAAAGGAAACATTCTTGAGTGTATGTGTAAATAGAGATAGTTTTGTATAAATGAATGCTTTCGTATTTTAATTTGGTTAAATCAAGTTGGAAATTGCATCATACAAAAATTTAATTAAAGAACGTATTCAAATGTTACATTGTAAGGTACATCTTTTGCAAAAGTTTTAGTGAGCCGCCAGACCGGCACCATTCCTATTGATAAAATTTGGGTAAAAGAAAACAAAGGATTTGGCTTTAGGTACAAAGAATTAAAGGCTATTTTGCTTGAAAACTCCAATTCACCACGTATCAATTTCTCAGATAAGATTTCGTGTAGAAGCAACTTGCTGAAAGTACAATCCCTCCCGAGGATTTGAGTTCGTGAATGCGTGTAAGTGATATGTTTAAGTTTGTTTGGCTAATTAGAGTGGAAGGGGTTAAAAAAACAAATGAATAATTATAGTCAGTCTAGACCAGGATGCTGGGATACAGTCACGTTTATTTGTTTGCGGTCAATGCAATATCCGCAAGAGGGGTAGTTAAGTAGGGGTTGGGGGTGTATCGAACTACCATTGGAGGATGCTCCGCTCTCGCTGATTCAGATAATATATTGGTTCAACACATCCTTAAGTTTTCTTTTGGTGTTGTGTATCGTTTGTCATGACGACATATATGGACGTATAAGTGGTTTTGGTCTTCTTCAGAGTGCTTAGCCACGTTCTATGGACCTGCTACTTCGCAAGTATAGTTTGCGGATTAAAGTAACGAGTTCCTGGTTTAAATGATAACTTTTACTTCAAATAAATAATACAAACTCGCTGTAGATTAAAAGCTTTTCGTTTTTCGTTATTTTAAAATTAATAAGTGATATTCCGAACTTGTAAATAGTAGAGTAAAGTAAACAGAGTGGATAGGAATTTAAGTAATGTGTTAATAACGTTAAGGGACGCTTTATAAATAACGCAATACCCACAAGTATGGTTAAATATTTGTGCACTAACAATATCTCAGATGAAAAATTAGTTGTTTGTGAAATTTTACATGGAAAGCGTATTGTAGTAGTCAACTATCGAATCATTCAATACTTGGTGGACCCGTGTCCGACCGATTATCGTAGTTCAGAGGAGGAAGAATGTATCATTGTTTGTTGATGTTGATGTGGGGTAAACGTTTATTTTTTTATTTTTCTTTGGTGACAATAATAAAGTGTTGTTTTTATTTTTTTGTGTTTATGAGGAGGGTGCATTCGCTTGTTTTTGTGTAAAGGATCGTATAAAAGCCGTTCAGGCAATTTTGAAAACAGGCGTACTCATCCTCACAAATTTATTTTGTATTATTTCCGTTGTATTCATTGAAAGGTATTTGTTATAACACATATGGTAACTGACTTTAACGGCCTTGCAAGCGCTGATTGAATTTGATCATTACTTCTTTAGATTTTGTTTTGTTTGGAAATTTATTGTGTTTTTTTATGTAATTGTACTAAAATTTAATATGTAAATGCACTAATATAATGACCGTTGTTAATGTTTCTAACTGTTTTATTAAGAGAATGGAAACTATTGTAACTTCATCCTCTGTGCCTACGCTTTGCCGACGTAAAGTAATAAATCGAAAGGTAAAATATATTTTGGAAATTTGTGGTAATTGTTTAATTTTATAAGAAGTATCGAGTTAAATAATTTTGCAGTGACGACCTCTATGTATCGTTCATTTAGATTGTGATCAATGATATTGAAGTAGTAACGTTCAAAGGAAATTTTAACGCAACTTTTAAAGATTTTATGCAATACTTTTTTTCTAATTTGACCATATTTTATACCGGATGGATTGAGATAAGTGCGAATGGTTGTAATTTGAATTAAAGTGATTCCTATTTGTTGACGTAGATTACATTGAAGTTTTAGATTATAAATTAAGGTATCGTAAATAGGTAGTGAATCGGTTGATGACAGGACAGCTGTTTGATTTTGCATACGAGGGTGTCGCGAATAGTCGTCCTCTTTTGAAGTATTTTTATAAGTATCGACCTACCGATTGCAGACATTGCTGATTTGCCAGAAGGTAAGCAGTTTGTTATTTATTTGAAGATAGGCTATATTTTTCGACGAATTTAGGTATAACATCCCGTTATCGACGTTTGATAAATTTTAGGATTTCATAGATTTTTGATCGCGTTTGATTAGTTTTGTGGTGAGGTATTTTTTTGTGTTTTAAATTGAAGGATTAATTATCGTATTTCGTTTATTTTTGGGTATTTTAACCAATAATGTTAGCGCTGAGCTTATCGAGATATTTAATGAGTTTTGAGTTTTATTTTTGCAATTTTGCGGTTTGTATATAAAGCTTGGCATTTCGTTGAAGTTTAGGCGAACTTAGAGTAGAGACTTCTGGAATGGAATGTTGAGTAATAAAGTAGGATAGCTTATTTTTGAGTGGACGTTTTGGTTTCTTGTTGTACTAATCTAAGATCTGTTCATGACGTTTTCCCATTATAAATGTGTTTAACGGTGGCGCCTTTTTGACATTTTTACCCGATTTAACGATTTTTGGAGTTGCTACGAGCGCCTTGTTGCATCTTTTAGTAAGAACCCCGCCCACACCACTGAGGTATGCCGTGGCACAGATTGCCGTGACGGGCTGGATGTTTTAATGAGTATTTAGCCTGTAACAGCATATATGGCACGCTAGTCCTATGAATTACTATATCACATTTTACATGAAAATATGTAACAGTGACACTTTATTTCATTTTGACTGTAAAAGACATTGCGGATATGTTAGAATCGGAAGAATTTTGGGAAGATTTTGATAATGATGGCATAGACCGAGTGTACATACAACCTCCCGGTATCAAAGTAGACTCAGACCAAGATTCAGGTGACCAATCTGGAGGATTGTTAGATAACTTATCTCGCAGACAGTTACAAGCAGCAGCGGATATAGTTCTGCAAAGTGGACACCGAATTGGTAGTGATGAGCTTCATGACGATGTTAGACCATTTACTCTCCAAGTGAAATCTCTGCAAGTCAAGGAAATACTAAAAGTATACAGCAGAAAAAAATAATAAAGCCTGTAAAGTCGACTGCAAATGAAGATTTAACTTATGTTGAAACTGATCAAATATCTCCTCCGCAAAATTTTTCAAAATATAGGGACACGTCGCCAACACATATTTTGGTAATCTTTTTACGCATCATATACTACAGTTAATCGTTGAAGAAAGCAATCGGTATGTACCTTTCCGAAAGTGTCCGAACCGAAATATGAGTATAGAGGAAATCAAATGTTTTTTAGGAATTCTTATTGTCTCTGGATATGACCACAAACCATTCAGAAAAAGTTATTGGCATCCAGGAGAAGATTTACGTAACATGACTGTTTACAAGTGCATGCATCGTGACCGATTTATACAAATCATGCTCTCTATACATTTTGCAGACAACACAAGTCTTGAACCTACAGATAAAATGGTCAAGCTAAGACCACTGATTACAAAAATAAAAAAAAACTTTCACGCGGATTGTGTACCGCAACAGTAGATAGCTTATGATGAAAGTATGATTGAATATGTTGGGTGTAAGCAGTACATTCGAGGAAACCCAATCAGGTTTGGCTATAAAGTATGGTGTCTGAATTTAAAAAATGGCTAACAGTGTTGGAGAATTCAACGAATTTATGGGAGGCACTGATCAAATGGATGCCAATGTCAATGTGTCCCTAAGTGAGGCGTACTCATCTGATACCAGAGTTACCCCCAACATTAGGTACGATCATAAGTAGTATACAGGCACCTTGGCCGCCATATTGGATTTTGACGTCACAAGACCGCCCACGTGGGAGACCATATTTTCCACCATTATTTTTACTCGCTTACGTGTAGGACGTATTTTTTCACCCCTATTTTTTTTACACAACCACGTGTGAGACCGTGTTTTCAACCCTTTTATCCTAATTATTTTTTACACACCCCCGTGTGAGACCGTATTTTCAACCCTTTCTTTTCGAAGGCCCTTTTCAACCCTAATTATTTTTACTCGCTTACGTATAGGACGTTATTTTCACCCTATTTTTTACACATCCACGTGTAGGACGTGTTTTTTCACCCTATTTTAGACAGCTCACGTATGGACGCGTATTTTCAACCCTATGGTTTCTTTTCGAGGTCAACCTAATTAGAGCCTTTTTTGCACATGCTCACGTGAGGGGCTGGTCTTGGTTCTGGGGGCTGGACCTGGACCTAGGTCTTGGACTTGGAGTTGGTCTTAGGGTTATTTTTGATTGTCATCTAATTAAGGTCCTTCTGACTATATTAATAGCAGTGTCCCTGGAGGTTAGGCAAATGCACACGCATACAATGTTGGAAATTGCATAATCAATGAGATATTATTATTGATCCTATTGTTTAAATGGTCATATGCTATTGGATGATCTTTTACCTATACGAGAAAACGTATTTCTAATAAGGAGGTTCTTGTACGACACGTGTAGCGCTTCGCAACTTGCTCTCAGGCCTCCGCCCCATGGCCGGAGATGGTGTGCGAACCTAAGCTTATAAGATAAGTGTAGAGCTTAGCCTCTATCGTGGCCCCCTTGATGCAATTGTATGTTGTTCTAACTTAATCTTACAGCTGTAGGCCTTCGCCCCGTCATACAAAATTGTATTCTAATAAGGAGGTTCTTGTAAGGCAGGACTTGTATCAGGGTCTGCGCCCTGGCCCCTTTGAGTAAAAATTGATTTTAGCGCCATCTAGTGGCGTATAGACTAATGAACATTTTCTATAATAGAAGCTGATAATGCACACCTCTCTTGCTCTATCTTGTTTCTTCCTTCCTCTCTCTCTCTCTCTCTCCACACACACACACACAAACAAATCAATTAATTAATCAATCTCAAACAAATAACACACGATTATCAGATAAAACACAATCAATCAACCGAAATTATGTCTTACAGTTTGCGGAAACCAGATTAAAGATCAAACTGAATGCATTAAAGTCTAATTAAATATGACGTGAAATAATAAATAATTTCTACCCTAATGCAATGATGCTTTATGTATAGGCAGATTCTCTAAACAGTCACCACCTATACATTCGGAACATCATATCTGATTTATTTGCATGTTTAATTACATACACAAAACTGTTTCATTGTAACGTGTTCATTAACAGTTGTGAAAACCCATTCAAAAGTAATAATTACTTATATATAACATAGAGTTAAATTAAAATTAACGTATTTTAAGAAACTGATATAACGGAAATAAAAGGCAGAAGGTTTTAATGTTTTTATTATTATACGTGAATTAACAATAACTACAACTTTAAAATCCACGAAGGCGTACCTACTATTTTGTAGAGCTGATCTTATGACGTTATCCTATAAGCATAATAATACATTTTAAAAAATCTTTATCGGCATTTTTGTTAGCAATATCAAGTAAAAAAAACGTAGTATAAAAGTTACATATTTTAAATGTATTTAATGTGTAATCACTGTTTAATGAGTTTTTATTATTATGATGTAACATTAGTGGTGTTAGACGTTTTTTATGATTGTTAATAAACTGTTATTATCAGTGTGAAGACGATGAGAGGAATGCATCTCAAATTTTGATGACTGTAACGCTCTCTATGAAATTTCAAATAAAAATTAGGTTACGTCACTCTTATTTCAGATTAGAAATTTTTTAAAACGTTTAGTTGACATTGCTATTATTCCCAACTGATAAAAAAACCATATAACGTGAATCACATGTGTGTGTGTGTGTGTGTGTGTGTGTGTGTGTGTGTGTGTGTGTGTGTGTGTGTGTGTGTGTGTGTGTGTGTGTGTGTGTGTGAACATAATTGAGTATACAATAGTTTTATGTAACCTGAAGATTCAATTATTTAAAAGTAATTTCCGCGTTAGCAGAATTTTCAAAATATTTGTAAGTGTTTTGAATGTAAAATTTTTGTAAGTACAACATGTTTGTTAAATACTAGTAACGGTATTCCGGTTTTTCTGTATTACTTTCTAAATAGTTAATGACAGTTCCATATGATGACAGTTACACTTTAAAGAGCGAAACACACGAGAAACGAGAACGCAGCTAGCTTGGTCTTGTGCGCAAGCGTGCTCGTCAATGTTCGGTAGAATCGGTTATCTTCGGGGATGTCTGAAGTATTGACTAACCACACTCTAACATAGCCCCTAGTGGCATGTTTATAAATCTAAAACGCCTCTTTTATGGTCGAGGTATTTTCTCCTAAGACGGCCGTCTTAGGAGACGCACAAGACCCAAGGCTAGCTGCGTTCTCGTTTCTCGTGTGTTTCGCTCTTTAAAATGTAACTGTCATCGAGTGAGCATTACTATAATGTATTCTCCTGTTTATGAACCAACATCAGCGGACATTAGAGATTTTACTGACTTGTTAATAAACTATTACAACATAACCGTTCAACATAATGATGAAAGCGATGACGTGGTTGAGCTGAATGTATCTCACATCCAAGATGATGGTGATGGTTCACAGAAGAGAAAGAAGAGCGATGAGGTAGGGGAGAAGGGCAAATCTCAAAATCATGATGTTGATGACGACGAATCACGATTCAAGAAGAATAATAAACCGATAAAGCATGTTATTAAATAATAATGATGTATTGTTGTTTATAAATAATAATAATATATTTTCAAACGTTAAGCTTTCCTTCAATTTTGTTAATAAACCTGTTTTTCCTAACGGTGCTCCACCGTCTTGATTCATGTTTGCAAGTTTACAAGTTTTTCGCTTTAGCGTGTTTTCGTTTTGCGTGTTTTTTGTGTTGGCGTGTTTTCGTTTGTGTGTTTTCGTGTTTGCGTGTTTTCGTTTTTACGTATTTTCGCATTTGTATGTCTTTACGTTTGCGTATGTTTTGTGTTAGCGTGTTTTCGCGTAGCGTTTTCGTTTGTGTTTTGTGTTAGCGTGTTTGCTGTTTTTTGTGTTAGTGTGTTTTTCGCGTTTGCGTGTTTTCGCGCTCTCGTGTGTGTGTGTGTGTGTGTGTGTGTGTGTGTGTGTGTGTGTGTGTGTGTGTGTGAACATAATTGAGTATAAAATAGTTTTGTGTAACCTGAAGATTCAATTATTTAAAAGTAATTTCCGGGTTTAAAATATTTGTAAGTGTTTTGAATGTAAAATTTTTGTAAGTACAACATGTTTGTTAAATACTAGTAGCGGTATTCCGGTTTTTCTGTATTACTTTCTAAATAGTTAATGACAGGTATGTAATGGGCTGTTTATATCCAGCCATTCACAAAGCGTATTTTAGTAAGACACGTTGTATACACGTTCAGTTCATCATATGGTACAGTTGAAGGAAAAACTTCTAAAGGTAAGCATATTATTTTTAATATATGTTTTTTTTTACCTGATATTGCTAACAAAAGTGCCGATAAAGATTTTTAAAATGTATTATGCTTATAGGATAACGTCATAAGATCAGCTCTACAAAATAATAGGTACGTTCGTGATTTTAAAGTTGTAGTTATTGTTAATTCACGTATAATAATAAAACCGTTAAAACCTTCTGCCTTTTATTTCCGTTATATCAGTTTGATATTCTTAAAACACGTTAATTTTAATTTAACTCTATTTTACATATAAGTAATTATTACTTTTTAATGGGTTTTTACAACTGTTAATGAACACGTTACAATGAAACAGTTTTGTGTGTATGTAATTAAACATGCAAATAAATCAGATATGATGTTCCGAATGTATAGGTGGTGACTGTTTAGAGAATCAGCCTATACATAAAGCATCATTGCATTAGGGTAGAAATTATTTATTATTTCACGTCATATTTAATTAGACTTTAATGCATTCAGTTTGAACTGTAATCTGGTTTCCGCAAACTGTAAGACATAATTTCGGTTGATTGATTGAGTTTTATCTGATAATCGAGTGTGATTTGTTTGAGATTGATTAATTAATTGATTTGTTTGTGTGTGTGTGTGTGTGTGTGTGTGTGTGTGTGTGTGTGTGTGTGTGTGTGTGTGTGTGTGTGTGTGTGTGTGTGTGAGAGAGAGAGAGAGAGAAAGAGAGAGGGGAAGGAAGAATAAAATTTTGTATGACGGGGCGAAGGCCTACAGCTGTAAGATTAAGTTAGAACAACATACAATTGCATCAAGGGGCCACGATAGAGGCTAAGCTCTACACTTATCTTATAAGTTAGGTTCCACACCATCTCCGGCCATGGGGCGAGGCCTGAGAACAAGTTGCGAAGCCTACACGTGTCTACAAGAACCTCCTTATTAGAAATACGTTTTCTCGTATAGGTAAAAGATCATCCAATAGCATATGACCATTTAAACAATAGGATCAATAATAATATCTCATTGATTATGCAATTTCCAACATTGTATGCGTGTGCATTTGCCTAACCTCCAGGGACACTGCTATTAATATAGTCAGAAGGACCTTAATTAGATGACAATCAAAAATAACCCTAAGACCAACTCCAAGTCCAAGACCTAGGTCCAGGTCCAGCCCCCAGAACCAAGACCAGCCCCTCACGTGAGCATGTGCAAAAAAGGCTCTAATTAGGGTTGACCTCGAAAAGAAACCATAAGGGTTGAAAATACGCGTCCTATACGTGAGCTGTCATAAAATAGGGGTGAAAAAAACACGTCCTACACGTGGATGTGTAAAAAATAGGGGTGAAAATACACGTCCTATACGTAAGCGAGTAAAAATAATTAGGGTTGAAAAGGGCCTTCGAAAAGAAAGGGTTGAAAATACGGTCTCACACGGGGGTGTGTAAAAAATAATTAGGATAAAAAATACGTCCTACACGTAAGCGAGTAAAAATAAGGGTGGAAAATATGGTCTCTCACGTAGGCGGTCTTGTGACGTCAAAAGCCAAGATGGCGGCCAAGGTGCCTGTCTACTACTATCATATTAATCATATTATTATATGTACCCGATAACAAGCGAAGGCGATGTGCTTGTAACCATACATCTTCCAGTGCTGTCAGAAGTCTGTGTCGTAAATGTAATGTAGGACTTATATTGTATTGAATGTTTTGCCAGTTATCACAATTAATTTTCCTGTTTCTCTCATTTCCGATTGCAAATTGTCAAAGAATGATGTACTATTTTTGACTACTTAAAGGACTAGTGTACCATATATGGCACAGGCGGTATTTTATCACGCAAGCGACGCAACCTACAAAAAGATCATTTTAAATAACATATCGACAGTTATTATGGGTGTACAACTACAAATTGAGTTCAATCTTTCAAATAAAAAGATTCACTCCCTAATGGGTTAATAGGAATCAGCAATTTTCTGTAGACTTTGATCTGTATTTTCAGTAAACTTAACACACCGAAAATGTTTCATGTTTTAAAACTATACATTAATTCAGCATTATGGTTTGAGAAATGCATCAATTTCATTTATTGATTTTCTTAAGAATATTGTGATACTAACAATGTGTATATCAAACTGTGGATTTAGGGGATATATTCCCCACAGTAACGATCTTTAAAACTGAAATATAAATGTTTGTATTTGGCTGAAATTGCTTCTTGTAATTTGATTTTGTTTCAAATACGTCAAGTTGTATATATTTCGGATTAAAAACAAGATTCTACCCTATTCAGGTAGTTGTTAGCTTTAAGAATTATATAGTAACCTCTAACCAAAAGTAAACAACATTAAAGGGTAGATGGTGCAAAAACAGTATCTAAATCTAACTGTAGCAAATAAATATTAAATGTATGTTAGATTTACAGAATGAATAGTGTCTAAAGCCAGAAATCAATATTTGTTGTAATAAAATTAATACGGAATATAGGATGGTCTACCTCTTAAGCATTTGTTATTTAATTTTCATTTATGTGATCGTAAATCCCTGTCAAGTTTTTGATTTTTAACAAACCAAAATAAAGGGTTCAAGGCATGTTTTCTTTAAAATTAATGATATTTTACAATTGGCTTATGTATCCGTCTGTTGCTTCGCAATATAAATTTATTTCTGTAATTCCCTAATAAAGTGCGTTAAGGTGTAGCAAAGTGTTTAGTTGTCAAATACGTAAAAAAAATTAATTTAATTTTCAGATTCAGTGACTGAAACTCTTTCCAAACCTGATGAGAAGGACTAGTTCACTACTATCCATTAAAGGCAAATTACGACTTCAAGGTAATCGATTTTTACTTATTTAAGATTAGTTAACTATTACTAATCGTATATATGTTATGAGTCAGGTATTTGACGTCTCTTAGGGTGCTTTATGTTGTATTTATAAAAGATATACTTATAAAATGTATATATTAATATATAGTTATGTATATCAAATTATTTCTTATGAATTTAATTCAATTTTTTAGAAGATTCGCTGGTAATTAGCATTAAGATTAATTATGCTACCGTTAGTAGTGCGCGTGTGTGTGTGTGTGTGTGTGTGTGTGTGGTGTGGGTGGGTGTGTGCGTGTGTGCGTGTGTCGTGTGTGTTTGTGCGTGTTGTGTGTGCGTGTGTGCGTTGTGCGTGTGTGCGTGTGTGCGTGTGTCGTGTTGGTGCGTGTCGTGTCGTGTTGCTGTGTGCGTGTGTGCGTGTGCGTGTGTTGTGTGTGTGTGCGTGCGTGTGTGTGTTTGTGTGCGTGTTTCGTGGTTGTGGCGTGTGTGGTGGTGTGTGCGTGTGTGTGTGGTTGGGTGTGGTTTCTGTGTGTGCGTGGTTGTGCGTGGTGTGTGTGGTTGTGTGCGTTGTTCGTATGTGTGCGTGGTGTGTGCGTTTCGTTTGTGTGTTTGGTTTGTGCGTGTGGTGCTGGTGTGTTTGTGCGTGGTGTGTGCGTTGTGTGTTGTGGTGTGTGCGTTGTGTGTTGTGTGCTGTGTGTGCGTGTGCGTGGTGTGTGGTGTGTGCTGGTGTGTTGCGTGGTGTGCGTGTGGTGTGCGTGTGTTGTGTGCTGAAATGCACCTCAGCTGTTAGATCAATAAATATGAACTAATGTACGTATACACGACACTCAGTTATTATTAAATGATCATACCTTAATAGAAAAATGAGTACGTTTAATTTAATACCTCATTCTCTTATTAACCACCTTTAACATGGCGACCGTGACAGTGTACGTAAAATAAAATGAGTGCAGAAATAGTGAGTGAATCAGAAAAACTTATTACCACTAAATCTAAAACCAAATATAAACAAATGGGTAAGACTCAAAGTCATCATGCCGATCAAGAGCTTACTGAAAACGGTGCAGTAATGCAAATTTTATTACGCAACATCTAATATACAGTTGTTAGTGATGTAAAAATTATTTCTACATAATATTCGTAATTATACGAAAGTACAGACAATTCAAGATCACAATTCGAAAGTCGAAATAACCAAAAGGATCAATTTCGACATATGGAAAATATCACCAAAGTCCAGTCGAAGCAATCAACAACGGCACAACGTAGAATTGCTGATAACAGTAGGTAATTAACTTAATACACAAATTGTAAATATGCAATATTGCGTATTCATTGTGAAATGGGAACATTTATTTAATAATAGAAAAAAATTTTTTCATATTCACTTTGAATTGCAATTCTAATTTTGATAGTGTGAAATAAAAAATTTTTTGTTAAATTAATACTAAATGATGTCAAAGGTCGAGGTAATTTTAATTTTAACAATTAGCGTTATCAATGCTGTTTAAGTCTTAGAGGCAAATTTAAAACGTTTGCAAGATGAGATTATGTACAAACTAAGAGAGTAATCAAGAGGTTAGTTCCAAAAACTGAAGAAGTTAGACTTGAAATATTAAATAAATTATCAATATATACAATGAATATGTTACACTTAACTATCTTGGAGCCAATGCAGTTTGGAACATCAAGGCATAATAAATATTATATTTCACAAAATTCGTGAGCGTACAATCAATGCGTTTTCGAAACTTGATTTGGTTTCGAAATTCTGCTAAATTAAAGAAATTAGATATTAATTTGGTAATACAAAATTTCAAAAATCGTTTTCACAAACAATAATCACTATGACTTCGTTATCAGATTTTATTAATCTAGCTGATAAAATTCTTCCGAAATCGTTTGACGGTAATTCGTCGGCATTAGACTCGTTTATTGATTCATTATTCCTACTTAGCAAAAATTGCACACGAGGATAATGCTTTAACAGTAAAAACGCGATTAACGGAAAGCTAGATCTGCAACTACTGATAAGGTTACCGATCTGAAAACACTTATTACTGAATTAAAGTTCAAATGCAGTGATAATCCGACGTTATCGAAGCACGACTATTAAATCTTAGACAACAAGGCAGAGATACGTCACTATTTACGCAACAGATTGATCAATTAGCAGAAAGCTTCAAGCATACATCTGGAAGGAGTTCGTCAAGACACAGCGCAATCTTTTGTGAAAAATAAAGTAATTAAAACTTTGATTTCAAATTCTAAATCTGAAAGAGCAAAATAGTTATAGAAGCAGGTACGTTTGAAACAGTTTAGGATGTCTAACCAAATATCTTAGTGTTGATTCAGATAACAGTAATGCGACCATTATGTTTAGCAACTCAATGAGAGGAAACCCCAAAAGACGAGGAATTTTAATCTTCTACCATAACTATCATCGTGGAAATTTTAACCGAAGAAATGGAAATCGCGATAACTTTTCACGCCAAAATTACCATGGTACAAATAATACTAGACCTTATTATAATGATCGCAGTGATTCAAGAACTGAAAACGTCGGTTTTGCGAATAACCGGTTTTCAGCAAATGAGGCATACGAGTCGGAAAACTCGCTAGTGTCCGATGAGATGGGGATACGGAATCGACAACCAATAAGCATTTTAATCTATCATTTTCAAACTTCGTAAATTTATCAACAAAATTTGGATGTTTTACATTCTTGTAGATTCAGGGCAGACATATCTCTTTAAAAGATAGTTCAAAATTCTGACGTAAACTTCAAACAAGAAAGAGAAATTATACTTGCGAATTACAAATACATGTATAGAATCATGTTTGGCAATTAAATTAAACATTGACAATAATAAATCAATTCATCAAGAGTTTCAGTTAGTTAAAATGATTTTCCCTAGCTGCATGGTATCTTAGGTCGAGATTTCTATCAAAATTTAGATGTATACTGGATTATAATACTTGGTCCCTAACAATACGAGATTCAAAATTTTATCATTCCTTTTCGTGGTGGACCAGACGAAGATACATTTATTTTTCCAGCTTGGTCGGAAGTTACCCGTGAGATAAAATTAAATAATGATTTTCTGGCACTTACGTTCCAAATCAAGAAATAGCAAAAGGTATATTTGTTAAACGTACCGTAACACGAGGAATACAGCACTAATAAATTTTCTTAATATCAATAATAAGATATCCTATTTCAGATTTAAATATAAAAACTGAAAATCTTGAAAACTACAACATTTATTCCATTACAAACGAAGTTATGATAGACAAAGAGATTTATATGAAAACTAAAATCAAATATTGAAAATAAAATCTTCCTTCAGATACATTAATTAATTTAAAAACGCTCTGTAACAATTATTCTGACATATTTGCTCTAAAAGGACATATTAACACATAATATTTTTACGAACAAAATTGAAAACTAAAACTGACGAACGACATACGTAAAAACTATAGATTACCTCATTCTCAAACACCTGAAATAAACAGACAAGTTAACAAATTATTGAAACATGATATCATTGAACCATCAGTTAGTTGTTATAATTCACCTATTCTGTTAGTACCGAAAAAATCGGCAAATAATACCAAGGAATGGAGATTAGTAATCGATTATAGGCAAGTCAACAAGAAATTAATAGCTGATAGATTTCCTCTACCCCGCAAAGAGGACATCTTAGATCAACTAGGCAGATCGAAATGGTTTTCGGTTTTAGATCTGATGTCAGGCTTTCATCAAATTCCCTTGAAAAGAATCTAGAGATATAACTAGTTTTACCGTTAATTCAGGCACATACAGATTTAAACGTTTGCCTTTCGGACTATCAGTGAGTCCCAATAGCTTTCAGCGTATGATGCAAATCGCTTACACCTGAAAAAGCATTTATGTACGTAGATGATATAATTGTTGTCGGATGTTCAGAAAAGCATCATTTGAAAAATTTGGAAGCTGTATTTGAAACTTGCAGAAAATACTGTTTAAAACTAAATCGAGAAATGTCAATTTTTAGAAAGGACGTGACTTACCTAGGCCATTTAATTACAGATAAAGGAATTTCTCCAGATCCAGCAAAATTGAAGTTATAAAAATTATCCTAAGCCGTTAAATGTAGATGAGGTTAGAAGATTCGTGCGTTTTGCAACTACTATCGTAGGTTTATTCCTAATTTCGCACTTTTAACATACCCATTAAATTACCTTTGCAGAAAAACATTACATTCAACTGGACAGACGAATGTGAAAATTGTTTTCAAAATTTAAAACTGGCGCTAATTCAACCACCACTACTGCAATATCCTGATTTCAATAAAGAATTCATTATTACACGGACGCGCAATTGTGCGGCGCAATTCTCAGTCAACTACATAACAATCAGGATCTTCCGATTGCATATGCATCTCGTGCTTTCACAAAGGTGAAATTAATAAGTCAACAATTGAGAAAGAACTCGCAGCAGTTCATTGGGCGATTTCGTATTTTCGACCATATGTTTACGGTAACAAATTTACAGTCAGATCTGATCATCGACCCCTTGTTTATCTTTTTCCATGAAAAACCCCAATTCAAACTTACTAGAATGGTTAGATTTAGAAGAATATAATTTTCAAATAGAATACATTAAGGGCAAAGATAATGTGAGTGACGCACTTTCGAGAATTGACATTGAACAATTGAAAGAGACTCAAGC
>JARFJB010000425.1:75000-80000 GCA_036346205.1 Vesta saturnalis
CTTGTGTCTGTGTGTCTGTGTGTCTGTGTCTGTGTGTCTTGTGTCTGTGTGTCTTGTGTCTTGTGTTTGTGTGTCTGTGTGTCTGTGTGCTTGTGTGTCTTGTGTCAGTGTGTCTGTGTGTCTTTGTGTCTGTGTCTGTGTTGTTGTGTCTGTGTCTGTTGTCTGTGTGTGTGTGTGTGTGTGTGTGTGTGTCTTGTGTCTGTTGTATTGTGTTGTTGTGTTGTGTGTCGGTGTCTGTGTGTCTGTGCCTGTGTGTTGTGTCTGTGTTCGTTGTTGTGTTTGAGGACTGTGTCTCTGTGTGTCGTGTCAGTGTGTCTGTGTCTGTGTGTGTGTGTCTGGTGTCTGGTGTCTTGTGTCTGTGTGTCTTTGTGTCTGTGTGTCGTGTTTGTGAGTCTGGTGTCTTGTGTTGGTTCTGCGTGTTTGCGGTCTGGTATCTGTGTCCTGTTGGTGTGTGTGTGTGTGTTGTTGTCTTGTGTATGTGTGTCAGTGTTTCAGGTGTCTGTGTTGTATTTGTGTCTGTGTCTGTGTTCTTGTGTGTCTGCGTGTCTGTGTGTATGTGTTTGTGTCTTTGTCTGTGTTTGTGTGTTTTGTGTCTTTGTGTCTGTGTGCCTGTGTGTCTGTGTATTGTGTCTTGTGTCGTGTTTGTGTTGGTGTCTGTGTCTGTGTTTGTTCTGTGGTCTGTGTTCTGTGTTGTTGTTGTGTGTCTGTGTGTCAGTGTGTCTTGTGTCTGTGTGTCTGTGTGTCGGTGTCGTGTGTGTCTGTGTGTCTGTGTGTGTGTGTCTGTGTGTGTCTGTGTGTCTGTGTGTCTGGTGTCTGTGTGTCTGCGTTCTGTGTAGTGTCTCTGTGTGTCGTGTGTGTGTGTGTGTGTGTTGTGTTGTGTCTGTGTGTCTGTGTGTATGTGTGTTGTGTGTCTGGTGTCTGTGTGTCTGTGTCTGTTCTGCGTGTCTGTCGTCTGGTATCTGTGTGCTGTGTCTACTGTGTTGTGTGTGTGTGTGTCGTGTGTTGTGTCTGTGTTGTGTGTCTTGTGTCTGTATGTGTGTCTGTGTGTCTGTGTGTCTGTGTGTCTGTGTGTCTGTGTGTCTGTGTGTCTGTGTGTCTGTGTGTCTGTGTGTCTGTGGTCTATGTGTCTGTGTGTCTGTGTGTCTGTGGTCTGGTCTGTGTCTGTGTCTTGTGTCTGTGTGTCTGTGTGTCTGGTGTCTGTGTGTCTGTGTGTCTGTGTGTCTGTGTGTTTGTGTCTGTGTGTCTGTGAGTCTGTGTTTCTGTGTGTCTGTGTGTCTGTGTGTTGTGTCAGTGTTTCAGTGTGTCTGTGTGTGTATGTCTGTGAGTCTGTGTGCTGTGTTTCTGTGTGCCTGTGTGTCTGCGTGTCTGTGTGTATGTGTCTTGTGTCTGTGTATGTGTGTCTGTGTGTTTTGTGTCTTTGTGTCTGTGTGCCTGTGTCTGTGTCTGTGTGTCTGTGTGTCTGTGTATCTGTGTGTCAGTGTGTCTGTGTGTCTGTGTCTGTGTCTGTGTTCTGTGTCTGTGTGTCTGTGTGTCTGTGTCAGTGTGTCTGTGTGTCTGTGTGTCTGTGTGTCTGTGTGTCTGTGTGTCTGTATGTCTGTGTGTCTGTGTGTCTTTGTGTCAGTGTGTCTGTGTGTCTGTGTCGTGTGTCTGTGTCCTGTGTCTGTGTCTGTGTGCTTATGTGTCTGTGTGTTTGTGTGTCTGTGTGTCTGTGTGTCTGTGTGTCTGTGTGTCTGTGTGTCCGTGTGTCTGTGTGTCTGTGTGTCTATGTGCTTGTGTGTCTGTGTGTCAGTGTGTCCGTGTGTCTGTGTGCTGTGTGTCTGTGTGTAGGTGTGTTTGTGTCTACGTGTCTGCGTGTGTGTGTGTGTGTGTGTGTGTGTTGTCTGTGTGTCTGTGTGTCGTGTGTCTGTGTGTCTGTGTGCTGTGTGTCTGTGTGTCTGTGTGTCTGTGTGTCTGTGTGTCTATGAGACTGTGTCTCTGTGTGTCAGTGTGTCAGTGTGTCTGTGTCTGTGTCTGTGTGTCTGTGTGTCTGGTGTCTGTGTCTGTGTTGTGTGTCTGTGTGTGTGTCTGTGTGTCAGTGTGTTTGTGTCTGCGTGTCTGTGTGTCTGCGTCTCTGCGTGTTTGCGTGTCTGCGTATCTGTGTGCCTGCGTGTCTCGTGTGTGTGTGTGTGTCTGTGTGTCTGTGTGTATGTGTGTCAGTGTTTCAGTGTGTCTGTGTGTATGTATGTCTGTGAGTCTTGTGTGGTGTCTGTCGTGTCTGTGTGTCTCGTTCTGCGTGTCTTGCGTGTCTGGTTCGTGTCTGTGTGCTGTGTGTTGTGTGTGTGTGTGTGTGTTGTGTGTCTGTGTGTCTGTGTGTCGTGTTGTGTCTGTGTCTGTGTGTCTGTTGTCTGGTCTGTGTCTGTGGTTGTGTCTGTGTTGTGTCTATGTGTCTGTGTGTCTGTGTGTTGTGTCTTGTGTCTTGTCTGTGTGTCTTGTGTCTGTGTGTTGTCTGTGTGTCTGTGTGTCTGTGTGTTGTTGTCTGTGTGTCTGTGTGTCTGTGTCTTGTCTGTGTCTGGGTCTGTGGGTCTGTGGTCTGTGTCTGTGGGTCTGTGGGGCCTGTGGGTCTGTGTCTTTGTCTGTGTGTCTGTGTCCTGTGTCTGTGTGTCTTGTTGTTTGTCTGTCCGTGTGCTTGTCTGTGTTTTCAGTTTTTTCTTGTGTCTTGGTTTTGTCTGGGTGGTGTTGTGTCTTGTGTCGTGTGTTGTGTGTTGTGTGTCTGTGTGTCTGTGTCTGTGTGTCTGTGTCTGTTGTCTTGTGTCTTTGTGTCTTGTGTCTGTGTGTTGTGTGTTGTGTGTTGTGTGTTTGTTTGTGTCTGTGTTTGTTTTGTGTCTTGTGTCTGTTGTTGTTGTGTGCTGTGTCTGTTGTCTGTGTGTCTGTTTGTCTTGTTCTGTGGTCTGTTTGTGTGTCTTGTGTCTTGTGTGTTTGTCGTGTTTCGTTGTCTGTGTGTTTTGTTGTGTCTGTGTGCCTGTGTGTCTGTGTGTCTTGTGTCTTGTGTCTGTGTGTCTGTGTGTCTGTGTGTCTGTGTCTCTGGGTGTCTGTGTCTGTGTCTCTGGTTCTGTGTGTCTGTGGTCTGTGTGTCTGTGTGTCTGTGTGTCTGTGTGACTGTGTGTCTGTGTCTGTGTGTGTGTGTGTGTGTGGGTCTGTGGGTCTGTGGGTCTGTGGTCTGTGGGTCTGTGTCTGTGGTCTGTGGGTCTGTGGGTCTGTGGTCTGTGGGTCTGTGTGTGTCTGTGGATCTGTGTGTCTGTGTGTCTGTGTGTCTGAGTTTCTGTGTGCCTATGTCTGTCTGCCTTTGTGTCTGTGTCTGTGTGTCTGTGTGTCTGTGTATCTTGTGTCGTGTGTCTTTGTCTGTGTCTGTGTCTGTGTGTCTGTGTATCTGTGTGTCTTGTGTCTTGTGTCTGTGTGTCAGTGTGTCTGTGTGTCTGTGTGTCTGTGTGTCTGTGTGTCTGTTGTCTGTGTGTCTGTGTCTGTGTGTCAGGTGTCTTGTTGTGTTTGTGTCTGTGTGCTAGTGTTGTGTGTCTGTGTGTCTGTGTCTGTTGTCTGTGTGTCTGTGTGTTGTGTCTGTGTGTCTGTGTGTCTGTGTGTCTGTGTGTCTGTGTGTCTTGTGTGTCTGTGTCTTGTGTGTCTGTGTCATTGTTGTGTCTTGTGTCTGTGTGTGTCTGTGTGTCTTGTGTCTTGTCTGTGTGTCTGTGTGTGTGTGTGTGTGTGTTGTGTGTTGTGTCTGTTTGTGGGGCCTGTGTCTGTGGGTCTGTGTTTGTGTGCCGTGAGCCCGTGCACATGTGCGTGTGCGCGTGTATGTAGGTTTTCAAGTTTATTTAATCATTAGAATGTTACGTTGGTCTGCGTGTCTGCGGGCCTGCGTGTCTACGTGTCTGCGTGTGTGTGTGTGTGTGTGTGTGTCTGTGTGTGTCTGTGTGTCTGTGTGTCTGTGTGTCTGTGTGTCTGTGTGTGTGTCTGTGTGTCTGTGTGTCTGTGTGTCTGTGTGTCGTGTCTGTGTGTCTGTGTGTCTGTGTGTCTGTGTGTCTGTGTGTCTGTGTGTCTGTGTGTCTGTGTGTATGTGGTCTGTGTGTCTGTGTGTCTGTGTCTGTGTGTCTGTGTGTCTGTGTTTCTGTGTGTCTGTGTGTCTGTGTGTCTGTGCGTCTGTGTGTCTGTGTGTCTGTGTGTCGGTGTGTCTGTGTGTCTGTGTGTCTGTGTGTCTGTGTGTCTGTGTGTCTGTGTGTCTGTGTCTGTGGGTCTGTGGGTCTGTGGATCTGTGTGTCTGTGTGTCTGTGTGTCTGTGTGTATGTGTGTCAGTGTTTCAGTGTGTCTGTGTGTATGTATGTCTGTGAGTCTGTGTGCCTGTGTTTCTGTGTGCCTGTGTGTCTGCGTGTCTGTGTGTATGTGTCTTGTGTCTGTGTGTATGTGTGTCTGTGTGTCTGTGTCTGTGTGTCTGTGTGTCTGTGTATCTGTGTGTCAGTGTGTCTGTGTGTCTGTGTGTCTGCGTGTCTGTGTGTCTGTGTATCTGTGTGTCTGTGTGTCTGTGTGTCTGTGTCAGTGTGTCTGTGTGTCTGTGTGTCTGTGTGTCTATGTCTGTATGTCTGTGTGTCTGTGTGTCTGTGTGTCTGTGTGTCGGTGTGTCTGTGTGTCTGTGTGTCTGTGTGTCTGGTGTCTGTGTCGTGTCTGTGTGTCTGTGTGTCTGTGTGTCTGTGTGTCTGTGTGTCTGTGTGTCTGTGTGTCTGTGTCTGTGTGTGTGTGTCTGTGTGTCTGTGTGTCTGTGTGTCTGTGTGTCTGTGTCTTGTGTGTCTGTGTGTCGTGTGTCTGTGTGTCTGTGTGTCTGTGTGTGTTGTGTGTCTGTGTGTCTGTGTGCTGTGTGTGTGTGTGTGTCGTGTGTCTGTGTGTCTGTGTGTCTGTGTGTTGTGTGTCTGTGTCTGTGTGTCTGTGTGTCTGTGTGTCTGTGTGTCTGTGTGTCTGTGTGTCTGTGTGTGTGTGTG
>JARFJB010000425.1:85000-114248 GCA_036346205.1 Vesta saturnalis
TAAGTGGATAACTCAAACAGCAACAGGGTTATAGAGGTTCCTCGTACCCCTGGGAAACCCTGTATATATAATTTTAAACCTACAATACAAATATTAATTTAAATTAAGAATGTTTTAGCTTAGTGTGTATTTCACATTCATGCACATAGCAACATAAATTCCAAATATCCAGTTAACAACAGCAATTTTAAGAAAAACGGCAAAAATCTGTTGTACTAACTACTTATTAAAACGCTTTCCGAGTATATTTCTGAAACGTAGTATGATTCCGAATTTATTACAATAACTTTATACAATGAATACTTTTGAAGCTTCTTGCGTATAATTTTATTACTAGACATCTGTAGTAGAACAAGTAATTAAGTTTTATTCTTCCATTCTTATTACGACTACAAATGCACTTACAAATGTTTTACTTTGGTTTCACACTATAGGTCAAGATTTATATAACAGATAAAGTTGCTGCCTAATGATTCATTATTATTTACATATTTCCACTTAATGGTTTATTCGTTTATTTTAATTTGCATCAACATTGCAAGCTCAAGGAAATTTAATATGTCGTGATCACATTTTTTTGCAAATTTCATTTTTATTATATAGATTAAGTTTCACTAAATCTTGAATTGTAGAAACTTCGACTCTGTTATCCGTCATTATGAAATATTAAGCTTTGATGATATTTTGTATAAATAATAATATAACACTCATGCAAAAAACATTTTAACTGAAATATTTTTTATTGTAATTGTATTTGAAGAATCCAAAGCAATATTTAATAGTTTTAACAAAACGTGCACTATATTAATTTATGTTTAAATAAAGAAATGAATGAGAACAATTGTAATTCTATGATTAACAGTTAGCGTGTGTGAATAACATGTTCCATAAATAAAGGTATAAAAAGTCAGTAGAGCTTTAGTAGGATTTGAGAAGTCAAGATAAATTAATCAAACAATTTTTTACTGTCAAAACCATAACAGTCATCAACCATTCCATTTCTCTAATAGTTTAACTTGATACATTTTCCAGAGGATAGGTTAGAATTTATCTATAACTATTAGGAACATTACCGTTTCATAGAGGTGTCCTGGGAGCTAAATTTCGTGTACTTTCCTAAGTAGGTGTAAACTGTAAACCTAACGGAAAGTATAATCTATGGTCTTTGTGTACCTATCATAAATTGTTAAGACACAATCTAGTGCCCCGTGCTCACTAAACACTGATGAACCATTTAAGTAGAAAACGGACTATTCATAATAGAATAATGAAATTTGACAATGTTATCCGTGTAGTATGAGAAACAATAATTTGGAAATAACGTGCTAGACACAATCTAGGTACGTATAGTTTTTAAAACAGTTTTTACAAACTTTTAGATTACTCGTTCTAGTTTTTCATTTACAAAATTATTATTGATCAATAACTTTATTGGACACGCAATATACTTTATATCTGAAATTTTGGCATATATAAATATTAGATTTACGTTACTCAAAGCAAATATGCATAAAATAGGTTTTTTTTTTAATTGAAAAACCTCATATTAACAACAAACGCGTTTGTTAGCTTTTGCTTCTCATCATCAATTGTATTTGTTTTGCACTGATATTTTTCATTTTTGTTTTAGGCATATCTTTAATTTTAGAAATCATTACGATAATAGTAACAAATAAAAGACTGGCAATTAAAATTTAAATGCGGAAAAATTTAAATTAAGAATTTTAATGCGTCCATAAAATTAAACTAACTTTCAAAATTAACATATGTTTAGCTTGTAAAGCGAAATTGACTCAAATTTCATTAATGTTCAGCTGTAAGATTTAGGTTCACGAAAAATATATGAGTTACTGAAGTCTTAATTACCCACAAAGTACGACGTTAATATTAATTATGAAAGCACTACTTTAATAAAGTAAGAGCGCTTATTTTTCACTTTCTAAGGGTAGTTCTAAATTAGCAAGTAACTAAGGTCAATTCGCTCTTTTAATAAGCGTTTTGCTCTGTACGACATACCAAGTTAAGTCGAATCTACAATACATGGTTAACAATTACATTCTGGATATTAACTCGTTTCATCTTTATTTTTAAAACATTAAGTTTTTAAACGGTTTCCTTACATTATAGAATTCTATTTGACTTTTAGTATTGCCATTTGCTTCCTTGTGCTAGTTGTAGTTGTCCAAAAACTCCATTCCCTGATTCTCTTGTTCCATTTCTAACCACTAATACGAATTATATTGCCTCCACCATTTTAATGTTATACTACTTTATGTACTTCGATCAAAAACGAGAATAGACGAAGCATTAATTTGTGATTGAAAAGCCAAAAGTAGGTAAGTATTTATGATTGAAAAATGTAAATATGATGAGAAAAAACGGAGGGGTTGAATTAGGACAAATTAAAAGTGGTGTATGTATCACAAATAGTAAGTATATATATTCATAATAATACAAGCATTAACTGCTGGCTGAAGTTCGTACCAAATCACTTATTATCCTCGCCAGGAGTGTTTACCGCTACATCACCACATACAATCATATGGTGTAATATGAAAAATATGAGTCAAAATTACTCTCGTTATAATTAATTCTGATTAGAAAATATACCCAGGGATGGCAGCATTTAATGCTGCAGAATTCCAAAATACAATTACTTATTTATTGTGATTTATTTGTAAAAATTAGACAACGTTGTTTATCGTAATCGTAATGTAATAGTTGAAGAACAATATCCTTTGGTACGTTATTTTTACAGCCTGCAGGTTATGTAGGTTATAACACATTACTGCTCTATTACAAACAATGCAATTTTCAACAAAATGTAAACATTGAATGAATTATAATTAGAATGGTTGTGTTGTAAGTTGCTGATCATACAATTGCTAATTTGAAAATTCAATTTATAGTTTAAACAGTTTGCATGGAACAACTATCGAGCAGCACTGTTTACAACTCGGAAGCCTACTACGCTTCATAATCATAATTTCTTACTGTTGTTACCAATTCAGTAGCAATGATGTGATGTAATATTACTCACTTTGTGCATACATACTTTGTATAACGTAATCCTTATGCCCATTTTGGATGTTTCAGGTAGATCATCAGATTTTGTTTTCTTGTATGGTCGTTTTTACCCGGACTTTTTAAAACAGGGTTAGATGCCGTCTTCTCAGATATACCCATAGCACTTGCCACACGCTGTAATTTCGCGATTGTAATGAATTAAGATATAAACACTTAATCATACTTTATTAGTGGAGTTGATCGGCCTATTTCCACAGTTTATGCTTTTTGAGCGCGACGTTTCGGAAGCGGACTCTGCTTCCGTCATCAGGATTAGTCCTGAGCCACGGAGGTAGCCAATATATATATATATATATATATATATATATATATATATATATATATATATATATATATATATATATATATATTTTAGAACATATATATATATATATATATATATATTAAACTTCGTGGTTGCGCAGAAGTTCATGTTGCGCATTAACTTCTTGCGCAGGTGTATGCGCTTAAGCTCTTCGCGCATTATTGGAATCCATATGGGTTTCATTTCTACATTAGCTTGGCTTATTGGATTTTATGCTTGCGATGTATGTGGCTTCTTATGAGTTTTCGATCGAGTTGTGTTCTCGTCCTTGCCACTATCTTATGTTATCCCATTGGATGCATGGTGGTTGTTCCAACATGTTCGCGATTCTGACTTCTATTTGCCTTCGGATTGTTTTGTGTTCCTGGTTTCACTTTGAGTGTCTCTGCCTCATCCTCATTTGTCGGAGGATGCAAATACATAGATACGCACTGCCTTCAAATCGACTCATGAACGCTAGGTTTGGAATACTAACCAAAACCAAACCATACAATGAAGATCAGAATTCCAAGAATTGTGTATATAACTTACCATGCGAATTGCGGCAGAGCATACATAGGAGAGAGTAGACCACTTCAAAGTGAGAAGCACAGGAACACAAGAACAACGTCCGCAAGGGCGAAATAGAAAGATCAAGAATCGCCGAACATGTCTGGAACGAAGACCACCACATCCAATGGGATAACATACAGATAGTGGCAAAGGACGAGAACACAACTCGTCGAAAACTCAAAGAAGCCGAATACATCGCACTGCAGAAAATCCAATAAGCCAAGCTAATGTAGAAATGAAACCCATATGGATTCCAATAATGCGCGAAGAGCTTAAGCGCAATACACCTGCGCAAGAAGTTACTGCGCAACATGCGCAATAAACTTCTGCGCAACCACGAAAAAGTTTAATATATATATAAGTTCTAAAATATATATATTGGATTACTCCGTGGCTCAGTGGCAAAGGTGTCAGACTAGTAAGTGAAAGGTACCAGGTTCGAATCTAAGAGTAGTCAAGTGCTTGGGAAAAAATTACATATAACATAAGAATTCGACTCAAGTGCGAAAACAGTCCTTCTCGCGACTAAGCCTGATGACGGAAGCAGAGTCCGCTTCCGAAACGTCGCGCTCAAAAAGCATAAACTGTGGAAATAGGCCGATCAACTCCACTAATAGGAAACCACAGTTACAAAACACCTATAATACAGAATTAATCATACTTCTTGTACAGCAGATACTGATATAGGGGACCCCCATTTTCTTTAAAGTGTGTAATAAATGGTGATTAAAAGAAGTAAATGTAGGAAATGAGGAAACCGTCAGAGGATTAACAAACAAATGGAGGTTATGTAGAATTAGTCGAATGAGAATTAAATTCATATGCATATAAAAGAAATTAATTTCTCGGTTATAGGTTTATTCTTTCTACTACATTTGCTTATTCTATACCGTATGTCGATTTTATCAAATGCACTACGAATTCACCATCCTTATTTAATTCAGTGTTTTATATGAGAAGACAGTATAAGCAAATTGGATAGCTAATTTCATAAATTAATGACGTTGCGGTAAACACTCCTGGCGAGGATAATAAAGAGTTGCGTGAAGAACTTTTACAATTGTGGCAATGGGCTTAAACGGTTTAGACTTCCGATATCGAGATTCATTTTTCTAAATATTGATAGATGATAGAAACAATTATTGTCTTATTTAATTGGTCCTTATTCAACTGTTTGATTATTTCCATAACAATGCTTTCACAGTAGCTTTGTGTTATGTATTAATTAGGTAACAATTTGGATTTAATCCTTACTAACGAAGATAAAGGGACCAACGGGACCAAAATAAATCAAGTTTGAAGCAATAAGTTGCTAAACGAAAATACAAGAGTAACTTGCAACATACAGTCTCTTGGACATAGAAGAATTGTTACAATTATTTCATTGTACTATCGGTATTACAGTGGCTATTGTGCTGCTAATTCACATTCTTTGATACCATCTCGAGCCACCGTTGCAAGGAATACTTGGTTTGCTCATTCATATCATCAATATGTAGTACAAAATCTCAACTTGTCGTACCAAACTAGCGCAATCTACATTCCTCCATATGGCTTTTAAACTCGGAAATGACCTTCCTAGTTCCTGTTTTTCTCTCACTTATGATATGGATAAATTTAAGGTGGATGTTCATAACATAAGCATCTCTTAGGCATTCAGTGGCGTGCTTAGAATTTCTCTAGGGGTGCGGTTTTTGAGTAATAATATAAACTTGATTTTTTGTAAATGGGAATCATAGTTGGCTTGGCAATCATCAGCTCCAGTTGTAAATTTATTATTGCTGTAACTGTACCGGGGTAATAAGGTGAGTTACGAAAATTTTGAATAATATGATATGATAAAAGCATTTATAGAAAGTAGAGAAAATGAAGATGAAGCTTCTCAATTATATTTTAACAGATATTTTCACATTTTTGCCAATGTTGACATAATAAATCATTTAAAATATAGCTTATTGTAGGTATCCTGAACGGCGTCAGCCAAATGAAGTAATATTTTCAAGATTACAAACCAATTTCATTACTTTCGGGTCCTTTAGTAAACCTAAAGGCCAAAATAAATGAAATAAAAAAATCTATATTGTTGAAGCAAATCAGAAGAGAAGTTGAGGCAGAAATTAGAGTTTCAATAACAAAAGTATCCAAAAAATTGACACATAAGTATTATCCTTATAAAATTCGAATTTCACACCAACGAAATCCTGGCGAATCTGAGAGGCGAATTAATGTCTGTCAATGTTTTTTACAAAAGTGTCAAGAGCTACAAAATTTTGGTATACTCGCCAATTCAAGTAAATCAAATTAACTCAATATTTCTTTTATTTTCTTATTTTCGGTAAAACATGTTAAAAGCTCGAATAACTCCAAAACCAGTAATTTTTTTAACCTTCAACAAAAGTTTCTTTTTGTGGCAAATTGTTTAAATAATACTATTTTAGAATACCAAATTTATTATTATGGGGTGCTTGAAAAAACATAGTCCGAGTAAAATGAATCTTAGGGCCGGTTGTACAATATAAGCTTCAACTTACCTTTAAGCCTCAGTGCTTCCGATTAGTAGGGCCTACTGGTTGAGCGCAGTTCAAAGAACGCTTAAGGTATACCTGCAATTTTGATGGTTCAGTGCAACCTTTAGCAACATAACCTTAAACATTGCCATTTAAATTTGTCAAAATGAAAAAACTTATTGGTTAATAGCAGATCATGGAAATTCATTGCTCGACGTCAATCAAGGCGAAAAATACATAAACAGCGCGAAGATCATTTTGAAAAGTGGAGTGCTGAAGAATTTATAAAAGTTTACCTCAAACGCAGCAGAACTTTTATACCGTAATATTCGGTACAACATAAAATGTTTTATTGGCAGGTAAGTTATTAAAGCAACATACCAGTCATATATATATATATATATATATATATATATATATATATATATCTAAATTTACAGAGACAGGGTGTAATAATAATAATACCTGTCACTATTGTCCTTACTGTCATTCCTGTTGCAGTCTTTGCTATGGTTGGTATCGTTGCTCTTGTAGATATCGGTGCTATCGTTTCTATCATGGCTAGCGTTGCTATCGCTACTACCGATGCTTCCGTTGCTACCGGAGCTACCATTTTACTGCTACGGTCGACACCATTGCTACAGCTGCAATAGTAATTATCGTTTCCCTCGCTACTAACGCCACTACGTTACTATCGTTTCCATAATTACTTTCGTTACTGTAATTATTGGAGTTGCTATTGTTGCAGGCGTTACTGTGGTTACTATCGTTGCCGCCGTTGGCGTTGTTTCAGTTGCTGTTACCACCGTTCCTGCCATTACTATCGTTACTATCGTTACTATTGCTACTATCGTTACTATCGTTACTATCGTTACTATCGTTACAATCGTTACTATCGTTACTATCGTTACTATCGTTACTATCGTTACTATCGTTACTATCGTTACTATCGTTACTATCGTTACTATCGTTACTATCGTTACTATCGTTACTATCGTTACTATCGTTACTATCGTTACTATCGTTACTATCATTGCTATCGTTACTATCGTTACTATCGTTACTATCGTTACTATAGTTACTATCGTTACTATCGTTACTATCGTTACTAGCGTTACTATCGTTACTATCGTTACTACCGTTACTACCGTTACTACCGTTACAATCGTTACTATCGTTACTATCGTTACTATTGTTACTATCGTTACTATCGTTACTATCGTTACTATCTTTACTATCGTTGCTATCGTTACTATCGTTACTATCGTTACTATCGTTACTATCGTTACTATCGTTACTATCGTTACTATCGTTACTATCGTTACTACCGTTACTATCGTTACTATCGTTACTATCGTTACTATCGTTACTATCGTTACTATCGTTACTATCGTTACTATCGTTACTATCGTTACTAACGTTACTAACGTTACTATCGTTACTATCTTACTACCGTTACTATCGTTGCTATCGTTACTATAGTTACTATCGCCTTTATCGTTGTCATAGCTAATATTGTTACTATCGTTATCATAGTTAATAACGTTACTATCGTGACTCGTTATTATCGTTACTGTCATTACTAGCGAAACCGAGGATACGTGTTGCTGAGTGTAACCGGAGTTTTAGTTTGTGACTTTGATCATACGTGCATCTTTCTTACTTCTTACTCTGCAGTTTTATTACCAAAATGAGCAGGGTATAGACTTATGCACTTATATTGGTTAGTACAGTATTTAATGTCCCTAGCATAGAATAGAACATCATTTTTCAACGTAATCCCCTTGAACGTGAAGACACTTATTCCACCTATGTTCAAGTAGCATCACCTTTCTTGATCACAGAAGAAGTCCTGCGCTGCTGCCACAACTGCGTCATCGCTCTCAAATTTTGTTCCCCGAAGACTCTCTTTTAGCTTTGGAAATAAGTAAAAATCATTGGGAGCTAAGGCAGGGAAGTAGGGCGGATGCTCCATAACTTCAAACCTAGCGTCATGAATTGCATTCATAGAAATAAGGCTCTTCTGAACTGGGGTGTTTTCTTGATGAAAGAGAATTTTGCGTGACAGTTTTCCTCTTCTTTTTCTTAACATAGCGATCGACGAAACATTAGGATTACGGTTAAACAAGGTTAAATTGGCTATTGAAGAAGTGACTCTCAAACGCTTTTGTTCGGGCATCAACGGAATACCCATCTTGCTGACACCTTATGGAGCCCCTACATAGTCATTTCTTATGGTTCCAATCGTATCATTTGAAAGGCCTGCTATCCCCGCTACACGTCTTGTTGTCAATCGACGATCTTCTCCATCATGTCATTCACAAGATCAATGTTTTCTTGAGTACACGCAAAATGCGGCCGACCTGTACCACTACTCTCAACTTGTACAACTTTGACACTATTAAAGCTCGACTAACCAGATTTGGCAGTTTGTCAATAAAAAGCAAAATAAGTGCGGTTACCACGGACAACATATTTCAAAGCCATCTATGCTAGGGACAACAAATACTGTACACCCCTCGTATCTTAACGCATTCACGTTTTAAATCTACCGGTTATTTCAGTCGAAAGAAAGCCCACTCCTCAAAGCGGATATTTGTGATCTCAATTTAGATTCTTGGTGGGAAAGTTAATTTTAATGAAAACGAATGACAGCTAATATCAGCAATTCAACGATCCATTTCTGTAACTATTAGATATTGTTGGAAAAATTAGTGTATCAGCTTTCCTTGCAAGGCAATTTTTGTATTTATTTTTGAACAGTTCTGAATTATCCTAATTGCATTTTTGCAATGCTTTCTGTTTAGATTTATAAAAAGGTTGTATTATACAATTTATCTTGCTTTAAGGCTATTGTGTTGCATATATTAACATAAACATGGGAACTAACTTCATTCCTGTCTCGTTTTTTATTTGCAACATCAAACTTTATGTAATTTTCTAAATAAAGAGTACAGATACAGTAAGCTGAAGCAAAACCATTGTTTTATTTGCACTGCATTTATATACGAGTATATTATACCTACACATTTGCCGTGCAGTTGACGTTTCCCAAGGATCTCTTTTGTGTTTGTTACACAGTTTGCTAGTGAATACAATATAGTCTCTAATTTCCTAAAATATTTACGTAATTTTCAAACTGGATCTAGTTTATTGTATACCATAGTTGTTGTTTTTTTTTGTTAGGAGGTTTGTTAATTAGTTTCAATAACAACTAGTTCACATTAGAATTCAATTAAAACAAATCAGATTTAATACAAATCAATATTGTTATAAAGAACTTTATGGTATGACTATATACGAGTAAACTGGAATGTTATTTATGATATAATAAAGAACAGCAAAATGTTATGTCGTCAGATTTTGTATTTCGGTTGATGGTCCAACTAACGTAAATAAATTGCTGATGATTTCAACGCTGCGAAATAAAATAATATGTAGAATAGAATTGGTCTTTTCGTACTACGCAAGGTAAAAGTGACAAAGATAAATCTTGTGGGAGTTTATTTATGTTTTCAACCATAGGAATTCATTTTGAGCTTGTCATGGAATTATCAACTGAAGCTTTTATAATGGCTTTACGTTGATTTATATCTTGTAAGGTACAAGATTTTCAATTTCGTTAAATGTAACTCTTGAATTGAAACAAACAGTTAATAAATATGAAAATAAATCTAATATTCCATTTAAAATTAGTAGATGTGGTGCTTTGCTAATAATTAGAAAGTCGAATAAGCGGTTTGACGTTTTTATGTAGATTTTCAGAACAGAATTAAAACAGGATCGATATGCGTAATTGATAGGTAGCTACAGCAGAAAAGCGAACGTTGCTAAATCCTGCAAAATATAATATTTCAAGGCACTCTTACATTAACTATAAATGAAATTTACTGAACAATTAATGTTAGAAACGGGAAATTATTAATTTGTCCTTAGTTCCATTACAAAAGGATATTAACAATTCAACCGTTTTCTAGTAACGCAAAATTATAATAAACTTCTCAGAGAGTTATATTACTTATATAAAAGTGAGTGGTATAGACAGAATCACAAGAGGTTCTACAAGTCTATGAAATTGGCCCTCATTAAAATATTGCGGTATTATGCATAAATATCGTTTAGGCTTCATAATACCTTAAATTCGGTTCGCTTACGGACTTGTTCAATAATTTATACCTATTCTGACCCTACCGTTTCGAAATATATGTTTGAATTAAATTATGTTATGTCGAAGGTACATTTTTGAGTAATTTTGTGTTCGTGCTAAGATTTTAGATTATTTGTCACGTGTTTACTCATCCAATAACTGCTAGATCTCCTTGCAAATAGAGTTTCTTTAAGTGTAATCGAAAATGTTTACTCTTCTTGTGAGGTTTACGTACTCCTAGTTTTAACTTATCTTTTCTCTGAATATTTTATCTCCGCGTATTTAGAATACTCTACCTCAACTAACATAGTTTTAGTTGTTACATAAGTAACATTAAAGAATAGAAGAAAAAGAAAATAATTTAATTGTATTGTGAAGTATTTATATGAGAGCGAACGGAATATGTGGTAAGTTCACTATGCATTTAAACGCTGTTAAAATTGTTCCCTACTACTTACACGAGATGGAGAGATGAATTTGCTAGTTTGCATATTTGTGTATAAATTGTGTTGTTATTTGTCAGAATCTCATTAACGTTGACATTTTATATTTAATCTTATTTGTCTTAATGGGTTAAGTCATGTTATTTTCTAATTTAAAATTCTTAAATCAATAATATTTGACATCACTGATTAGTTTTACTATTCAGGTTCATTTGAATAAGTATTCTACAACGTTTATTTCATTAATCTTGTTTGTAGTTGACGCCAGAGATTTTTAATATCTTTGTCATTTTAAATGGCATTAATTTATTTTGTCTTCAATATTCTGTTCTGCTCTGCAACACGAATTGTTCCCAGGCATTAGGCAACAATTGTTATTTGATTGAACCTTTGATTCTTTCTATTCGATGCGGAAACTGTTAAGTTTTAAATTGTATTTTTTTGGACAATTCTGTGCAGTTAATTTTTCAGTCGGCAAAGTTAAAACTTTAGGTCCACTATCATTCAGACTACGTTAAGGCGACCATTCGTCCGTATTATACGGGACAGTACCTTTTTAAACACATCATTTCTATATGTAATTTTTGGCATAAATTACGTGAATGTTCTGTATTTATAAAAACTTCCCTTTTTGTCCCGTTTCTGACGTTTTATTGTTTAGAAGGAATTAATCAAAGTCTAATAAGTACGAAAAAGAGCACGACCTTCAGATAAGACACAATAGGACGATATCACAAGTTCTACAATTTACAGACCTATCTAGCACTTTGGTCGGCTTAAATAAATAGCGCGCGATCCCGCTTATGAGGCAGTATTAAGTATCAAGTCTAGCGCGAAAAAATTTGCTTACGGCGTCTTGTACGTGTGGAAAATAAATACACAGGTGCGTGTAAATAAATATAGTGTAAATACTTCGTTAGTTAGGGTTAACGTTAAGTGTTAATAAATAACTATTTTTAAATAAATAATCGTTACAGTGTAGTGTAGCGTCCCCCAGGTACCCTATCTGGAAAAGTGTAATTTGAACTTATTTGCAATAAAACAAATTCAAGAACAAAACAGTCGCTAAGTGATTTATCTTGACTTGACTGACAATAATGTTACTATTACTCAAATTAATTGCCTGCCTTACTTTGACTTTCCTGTCAATAATTAAAACGTTAGAATTTATTTCTATTTAAATCTGATATTTAATTACTCGCAAACCTCAAATCTGATCAAAAGAGTTGGCCGTCTAGTGGTAGGTACGTTGTGTTATTTGAATTAGATACGCTTGATGAGGTTAAGTGTTACATCTTGTGGAGCAGGTAAAAAAACTCCTCAAATTAAAATTAACGAGCTTTGCGCAATGATGGTTCAACCCGTTAATATACTATTGTGGGAAAGAACCACCAACAAAATCCACTTTATTCATAAATAAGTAATTGCACAAGTACATTAATAAATCAAATAACACAAAAAACAATGAAAGGGTTAAATAAAACAAAACACCATTAAATCACGTTAAAGTGCGTACAAAATTATAACATTAAGAGAAAAATAAATAACAATCAGTTTAACTACACATAAACACAATTTAAAAAAAAACATGTAGTCACATCCACAACTATGTCATAAATAAATCAGTATAAAAATCATAATACCAAACATGTGGCCCTTTAAAACCAATCATGCCGGTCTTTAAGTAAATAAGCACATAAAATAATAAGGCAAATTACGGTACATATAAAATACAACAACAATAAAATTGCACAAATGATAATATGGTAAAGACAAGGAAAAAAGAAAATAGACAAAGAATTTATACGTACACAATTGTTTAGTGACTACTAAAGCACAAAATACATACGTACAGTTACAATAAATTACATATAAAGAGAAATTAGTTCGCAGACAAACAATTCTACTTAAACAAACTGACACAAAAAACTCATTAAACAAAGCCTTACAAGGGTAAGTTATAAATAAATCATAACGTCGTGACCGATATAGAGGTTGAGTGCGTTAGAAAAATACAGCGTCCCTTTCTGAGGTTACACATTCATCTATACAACAATAAAACAATAAAAATAAAATTCGAGGTGTTTAATGGCCATCTGGACCCGGGAGTATGTAAGCATTCGGCAATTTCCCATTTACAATCATAACCAAGCTTATCCTGCACCCGTTTGTCCACGTCCACCTCTACACAAATATAAATATAAACAACAAACAATGCTCATTCACCCAAATGCATGAGTGAGAGGGCCCTGTCTTTTATTTTAGCAGATTTCAGCTTAATAGGTCCGCGTGCGAATGGGATACCTTTGCAAGGCAATGTTTAATTTATAATAAGTTACGTAGGCTTGTAGATTTGGTTTCTGTGAGCTTAAATTACATTAAAAATACCTACTTACGTTGAATATTATAATACTGAAATTAACCACTTATTCACCAATATTTAACGGGTTACGATACGCCGTTTAAACCCAAGACCATAACGATTATTTATACATATATTGTTTACACGCACGCTTATTAACACCCGAATATTTAGTTTAGTAAAAGATACAAAACTAATTCGCGGTTTGAGTTTCCTAAGAATGTATATGATCAAATATTTATATACACTGTTTACAACGAATTACTTAATCAAACACCCCGATCGATCTTACTCAATTGAAACCTTAACTGCAACTGCCTTCCCCTCCGATTTCAAACTAACTATATTTACGCCCGAAAATCAACCCCCGTTTTCAAAAGTAATAAAAAAACAAGAAACATTGCGTGGGAAGAGTTTCATATTAATTATTGACCGAAATCTTAATTTTAAAAATAAGCACTCGTCCATACACAACCCCTACATTTAATATCAAATTTCTTAGTCCCAAACAAAGACGTCTTTGATTGCAGTGTATGCCGACGTAATTAATTATTAAACTAGTAACATTTTTACATCAAGAATATGCGCATGAGAATTTCCAATGATTCGTTACGCCCCTGCAGTAAGGCAGTTTTTAAGCGTACACCTGCTAGTTAAACCCCAAACACATGTTTATCAACCCTTAGCCAAATATTACTTACAAAAATAAAATATCCCGAAAACCATGCTCAAATAACGCCTTAATGTTTAATAAAATATGTTAAACCCCATTAATTAACTTTTCTATCGCGGTAAGAATTGCGATTTAAAAATGTTTGTTACAATAATAAAATGGCTCACTTTCACCACGTGGCCTCTGCCCATTTCTCGTCCCTTCTTTTGCGCCGTCATTTGCAACCCCTTTATGGCATTTTCAACCCCTTGATGGTCTTTTCACCTCTAATTAGGGCCCTTTTAGCTGTATTAAGAGCCGTTTGGCAGAGGGTAGGCAACCGCACTCAGCCCAGATACTCCCCCTGGTATCTGATTGGTGGCGGCCATTTTGTTTTTTCGGTCATTTTGTTGGTCATGGCGGGAAATGTAAAATAGTATTCTAATACGCCGGAACTTGTTATCGGGTTTTCGACCCTTGACGGGAAAACTTGAAATTTAAAATAGTATCGGTTTTGTAATTGGTGGGAAATTTAAAATAGTATCCTTAGTAGGGATATTTATATATCGAAAATGAGTTGCATTAGCAGTAATGCCTCTAAAGCTGACGGTTGTAGAAGAATTTCATAAACACTCGCGGAAGGATTTCATAAGGAAACGGATCATCGTTAAGCATCGGGATGATCTCTGGCAGACGGGTTTGCCGAATTATCTATGGAGATGTTCTCCAAAGTCGAAGAACGCCGACGAAATTTGTCGGACGATGGCTTCCATTCTGAAGGAAGGTGGAACTCCCCATAAGTTGCAATCGGATCAAGAACGTGAATTCTATAATAAACATTTTGAAAAGTTTATCAACTGTTATGCAATACTTTACTCAACGTATAGTATGAAAAAGACAGCCATTGTCGAAAGAGTTATAAGAACGTTGAAAAACGCATTATACAAACAATTTAGCTTTAGAGGTAAATATGATATAATATAATAATAAAATACATTCTAAGATTAGAATGAAGCCTAAAAATGTAACGGCATCAACATACTTACCGATGTTTCATAATGTTAAGGTAATGGAACTAACGAAATTAAAATTGGCGATTACGTGCGGGTTTCTAAATATAAAGCAATATTTGCGAAAATGTGCAACCCCAAACTTTCCGCTGAACTATTTAAGATTGCTAAGGTGAAGTTTGGTAATCCCGTTACGCATCTGATCTGCAAGCTAAACCGATACTATGTCAATTTTACGCTAAAAAAACTAGGCATCAGCTCATCCGTGGAGAAAGTGTTAGTCCAGAAACCAACTATACGTTCGATGCCTTGGTATGGATAAATCACATGACTCCTGGATTAATAAATCAGATTTTATATAACATGTATGTATTTTCATGTATGATAAATAATTTTTATTTTATGTTACATGTATATATTTTCATACATGTATAATGAATAATTTCTTAATCTAAGTTTATGATCGATACCATTAGGTAGCAGATACCTCTGTTATACCGCTGTTTTATACTATAAACGTTGTGGCTTTTCGATAGGATGCTGCCTTGAGAGACGCTTGTAACATCATCGCTTCTCAGGCATTTTAAGAAATTGTTAAAACTAATGCTATCTTTGACAATGTAACCTCTTGCATATTTAAGTTTCCTTATTTTCTGATCCTTAATCGTAAAACTGTACATTTTCGATGCCACACATTCAGTAATTATTCGGCCGCTTATTTTGTTCTTCGCTAGACCCAGTACATTATTATTACACCTTGCATCGCATTGCATCTCGTACACGAAACTATCGGTTACCATATATAATAATTTCAAACAATCATCGTTAAATTGATGTTGCATATAATTGCTTGTTAAAGCATATTTCCACTTGAGATAGCTCGATAGCTCATTTCGTTCTTCGTTAGACCCAGTACATTATTATTACACCTTGCATCGCATTGCATCTCATACACGAGGCTATCGGTATCCATATATAATAATTTCAAACAATCATCGTTAAATTGATGTTGCATATAATGGCTTGTTAAAGTATATTTCCACTTAAGATAGCTCGATAGCCATAAGTTCCTCATCAAATATTTCTCGGCCGTGGTAATTCGGCTGTAAAATATAACAATTCGTTCCATACCTGCCACTACACCTACTGACAAGCTTAGCAATACTGTAATTTCCTAAATTTTCCATCGTTTTGCAAAAATTAGCGTTATTTAGCAGCCTGTATACATTTTTCTCGAATGGGCTAGAGGATTCTGTTCCTACCTTGCATTTAAGTCTATATATGATTTAATCCAGCGTCACTGGTTAAAGCTAATCGCGCTATGAGCTTTCTCAAGCACAAGGTCTGCTTGAAGGCATTGTTTCAAACTACGATTATGAATGACATACTTAGTCTTAGAATGCAACGTTGCGAGTAGTGCCCTATTTTTTCCACCGGGTTCAACGCAAAATGGATTATATTTATGGCGATCATGCAAATTGTCGGGATATAATAGATTCACCTCTAGAATTAATCATTTGCTCGCATCATCTAGAAAATTTAATATCGCTTCCGGGGTTAATAAATTTAATTGTGTCTCTCTAAACCATTTGAAGATATTCCGCGATAAACATTGGATTTGAGTCCATCCATAAAAGTTAGCCATATCTGCGTAAAGGATATAAGATGGTGCTTGGCTGGGATCGCAATCATCCATATACTTATTATTTGCCTTGCTATATTTACTGCAACATTACGTGATTCCACCTCTTATACCCTTTTCCACGAACAGCATTTGTAGATCGATGCGCAGCTCCAGTCTAAATTTAGTGTAATTTAGAATACATTGCCAGGTGTATACAGGAGCGGTATAAAAGAATACCGGATCTGTTTTATGCGTTATGCACTTATTTCTAAAATTTGTAAATACGTCAGCAAGTAGAAGCACGTCACATGACAGATAAACATCACTATATTGACCTAAATTTTGAATTTGAAATTTTTGCCAAACGTTTTGAGCATGTGCATAATCATTATGCAAAATATGTAATAGCCTCAATTTGCTGTAAAATCTCTCTTTATCCGGAACACTAGTTTCGTCAAATTTAGCCCACGTATCTATATACTCATATGGATACACCCCTTTTTTCGTGAATAACTACAGCTACTCTTCATTCAAATGGCTTAGGGTGCTACGTAAAATATTCAAATCATTAAACGATAAATAGGATGATCATTTACCTAGCGACTGGTTGATGAAGCGATATGAATATACAAATCTAAGTTTAACTACTGCATTTAACATATCTTAAGTTTTAGGTAGTAATGTTGTTTTACCGCGGATTGCTTGAGCAATATTTTTTATTATGAGATGAGAATCGTAACCTAAAAAGTTATGGAAAAAACAAATATTATTCGTGTAGTCTTATACTGGATATTGCATCCTTGATGGGGGCTACCTCTAAACCGACCCCTGAAATGACTGTGATCTAACACTATAAGATCACGTTCTAAAAAGAGACACTCACAAATATGACAATGTGTGTATGCATTAAATTCCAACATTTGCATATCGCTTAACGTTTCCATCGGTATTAGATTATCGAAGTACTGCTGCAGATTATTTGCAATATCCGTCAGCTAATTTGCAAACCAATTAATACACTCCTCGCTTCTTTGCAGCCGAAAATCTTTAAACGAGCAGTGGGGATAATATGCGATGCATCATTCGTTATGCTTCTTATACTTAACGGTATATCGTGTTTCGTCATCCTTAAAATACTGCACTAAACATTCCAAGTCGCAATATAAAATAAATGGCGCAGTCTTCTTAAACTCATGGTTCTTAAAATAAATATGCGATTCGGGCTCAGGTATCTCTATCCTACACTTATTAATTAACTTACAATCTAATTCATGGTTACTAAGCTTAATTTCTGAACTAAATTAATAATAATAATTAATAATAATAAGCATCTATCGCATATATATATATATATATATATATATATAATTTTTTACAATTTTGCGTTAACTGCGAGCGGACTAATCTGGATCAATTCTTGATCCAGCAGAAATGAAATTTACTTTACTTATTAATTAACTTACAATCTAATTCATGGTTACTAAGCTTAATTTCTGAACTAAATTAATAATAATTAATAATAATAAGCATCTATCGCATATATATATATATATATATATATATATATATATATATATATATATATATATATAATTTTTACAATTTTGCGTTAACTGCGAGCGGACTAATCTGAATCAATTCTTGATCCAGCAGAAATGAAATTTCGCTATTTCATCATCATCTTTAGTTGTTCCATATCTGGAGGTGTTATTATCTACTTCACTCTCAATTTCATATTTCTGCTAGGTCATTAATAAATTAACATACTGCTGCTTCTTATCATTGCATACATATCTTCAAAATTTAAAATTTGGGCATGGTAGGGATAGCATGATTCGCAATCATTGTGGTGGGGTAGCGGGAAAGAGGGCTGAGGCTAAATCCCAGTCAAAACAGACTTCATTATTATTTTCTACATTACCAGCGCGTTCCGTATTTTTTATTTGGAAGGATAAATCTATATACGATGATCCTCTTATCATTGTTGTACTATTTGAGTTCACAGTTAACGAAATAATTTTTGATACAGCCCAACCACTATCCTGCTCTTCAAATTAAATAATCCACTACATTAGTAATCTATAGATTTTTTAAAATTTGTCTCTTCTAAGTTACATCTCAAAATATTAAAATTTTTCGTTGTAAAATTCAATTACCTATGCATTATTACTATTTATGGATGGTTTCGCGAATTCGGCGCAAAATTCAAAATTTACTTTTAAAATCTGATGATTCATGTTGAAAATATCCTTAATCTCAATTGAAAACAGCTTAAAACTATTGTAAAAAATGTTCATAGTGTCTTACATCTTAAATTAATTATAGCCTTTCCCCCAATAGATGATCGTTCTACTGGTTCTTTTAGCTACTGCAGGAGTATCTTATAACGCTCTATTTTACCAGCCACCTATGCGAAATGGCGCTTATCGCTAATGGTGACTGCTGCTTCGCCAATGAATGCTGTAATTAGTCTTAAGTTGGCATCGATAATTTTAGTAAATTTGCAGATTTTAGTAGTATCATGAGCATTGTAGTGTTTATAGAAATGCTCAACCATTTTTAAAGTTAAATCAACGTTTTTGATTAAAGCCATTTCTAAAAAAATTAATTATTAAGCGTGGGTTTATTATAAAATGATAATACATATCTGAGCACGTAGCGAGTAAACTATAACAGCAAGTAGTATATAATAAATGAAAATGAATCCTAAAATTTATTTATAAAATTAATGATTCAGATATAAATATAACCTTACCTGTTCCATAGCACGAGAGCAACTAGGCATTATTTTTTATAAATAACAGCGGATACGTAATTTTTATACAACCGGATGCGGTTAACATACACACATGTTGCAAAATATTGATTTTTTTAAATATTATGTATAACTGAACCGGATGTAACTTTAGAGGTAATGTTTCGAATGCAATCATTTATTACCAAATTCATTCATTATATTAGTAAATATGCTATATTGATTTTCTAATTTTAATTTCCAACCGCGTCGCTGACCTCACAACGAGCTTTCTACAGTATGTACGTAACATGCGTTTGTACCGGAGAGGTAATGATTAAGATTACCAACTTTCCGGAGTTTGAATCTCGCACAGCGTAAACAATTTTTTCAGGGTTTGTGCTTCCGCCGAAAGTATGCCTACCAGACACCTTAAGAAGCCAGCTTGCGCATTAAAAAACGCCCGAAGACGCAGTTTCCGCTCATTGGTTTGACGTCACTTCTTGGTCGGGAATATACATTGCTATACTGCTTTTATATGTATGTGTATATGTATATACAGGGTGCGGCATTAGTGCGTCGAAGTACGATATATCCGTTATTAAAAGAGATATCAAAAAAAGTTGTATACAAAAATTATAGGCAACTTTAAACTTCACATTATAAAATTATTTTCATATTTACAGGGTGTTACATATTACCAGGGTTAACCAAACATACTTTTTTTTTAAATGGGACACCCTACATATTATTTCAAATTTAGGTTAAGCTCATCTCCCCCATACTTCCAATATAGGATTTCATTATGTTATACGGGGTATTTCAAAAGTTATGGTCAATTGTACACGAAAATCATTCTCATTTCAACGTCCTGTGTACCCTAAACATAACAACCTAACAATAATTTTTTCCAGGCATAACTTTTTGGCATTGGTACAGTATTACGAGAAAATGCTATTTCTTTATTATTGCACCAATTGAATATAGAGCGAGCCAAAACTCGAACACATGAGTTTGTCAATTTTTTCAAATGAATCACCCTGTATTTTATTTTAAAAAGTGAAAATACACTTTATGTTCTTTCATTTTTATTAAGCACTCCCTATAGCTGAAATCGTTAATTTCTGAGATATTTTCAATTTAATAACAGAAAGATGTATTTTTTAAAATTTCTTTTATAACAAGTTAACCGTGAACAAATAAATTAATTTCATAATAAATGTTGAAAATGTCCACCGAAAACATCAATTCAGCATTGCAGTCGACTGACATTACTTGACATTTCTCCATTAATACTCTGGAATGCCTCTGGTATTTGATACACGCGGTTTTTCACATAACCCCACTTGAAGAAGTCAATTTTACTTAACTCTGGTGAACGAGCTGGCCATGCAATGGGTCCTCCTCTTCCTACCCATCTTCCAGGAAAATGGGTATTAAGATGATTATGAATTAATCTAGTGTGATGTACCGGAACCCCATCGTGTAACAACCATATTCTTTGACGAATGTTTAGAGGAACGTTTGCCAACAGTAATGGTAAATGATTTTCTAAAAAGTCCAAATAAACCTGACTATTCACTTTTCCATCGATAAAATGTGGTCCAATTACGTGATCTCCAACTATACCACCTCAAACATTCAAAGACCACCTAGTTTGACTATGAGTTGCTATAATATGGGGATTACTTGTCGCATAATAATGGAAATTGTGTCTATTCACAGTTCCATTTTTATGAAACGCCTGGTTGTGGATTTGTTGTTGAGCCCGTTCACAAAAAGCAACCCTTCTGGGATAGTCATCTTCGAGTAACTCTTGATGCAACTGGATATGGTATGGATGCATCTTATTTTTACGCAGTATTGTTCGGACGGACCTGTCACTAATATCATGCTGACGCGAGACTTCACGTGTACTAACATGTGGATTATGCGTAACTTCAACCATCACGTTAAATTCATTTTCCTCGTTAAGTGCAGGTTTTATCCTTTTTTTCATAAACTACTGAATCCGTACGATTAAAACGATCTACTGACCTTTCCAACGTTATTTTCTCGGGTTGTCTTCGTGCGGGATATCTCTCTTTGTAAGTTCTTTGTGCTAATAAACAATTTTTTCATACATTCTCCCGTACCCATATCATGTGTGTTAATTCCTCAACAGGAAAGTTCATTTCAAACAGTACTTAAGTGCTTACAAATTAATAAACACTACACAATCTCAAAGAAGTTTGTTAAATGACAAGCTACTAATTATTAGTGAATAATATCTATATGTCATTTGTCCACGGCTAACTTGTTATAATATAAATTGTTAAAAAAATCTCTTTCAATTTTCATCGGTTTTAACTCGAGCTATCACCGATGATAACACTAGTTATATTAGCCACTAGTTATATTATTCCCAATTGTATAATAAAAAATAATATAAATGAAAGAACATAAAGTGTATGTTCACTTTTTAAAACAAAATACAGGGTGATTCATTTGAAACAATTGACAACATTGTGTGTTCGAGTTTTGGCTCGCTCTATATTCAATTGGTGCAATAATAAAGAAATAGCAGTTTCTCGTAACACTGTACCAATGTCAAAAAGTTATGCCTGAAAAAAGTTATTGTTAAGTTGTTCTGTCTAGGGTATACAGGACGTTGAAATGAGAATGATTTTCGCATACAATTGACCATAACGTTTGAAATACCCTGTATAACGTAATAACGTTTGGTTCACCCTATGTAATATGTAACGCCTTGTAAATGCGAAAATAATTTTATAATGTAAAGTTTGAAGTTGCCTATAATTTTTGTAAATAACTTTTTTTAATATCTCCTTTAATAACGGATATGTCGTACTTCAACGCACTAATGCCGCACCCTATATACTGGATGGGCCACTACCAGCGGGACGGTCTGTTGTATCTAGGCAATAGTTTTCAATTTATTTTCAATATATATATATATATATATATATATATATATATATATATATATATATATATATATATCAGGTGTTACTTAAGTGTATGTACTTATTTTAAGGGTGATTCCTGAGGCGATTTCGAGCCGGAAAGTTCATATGAATGTATGTCCTCAGAAACTTCGTTATCGATCTACAGGCTGTTGAGTTATTGTGTTTTTCGGTTTTTCCAAATTTTTCAAAACCCTTCTAGATATTACATTGAAATTTACATATTGTATAAGGGCATGAAGGCCCTTATTTCAACTGAAAAGTTCATTTTAATTTAACCAGTGGCGTAGATACAGCTAGGTCATGACATAAATTCCACAAAAAATATGTTACGCCACTGTTTTATATGACGCGTTTACACGATATTCATCAGAAATCAATTCCGAACAAAAAGGCTCCATATATTTTCACGCAAAACTCACCGTTTAGGAAAAATAATTAAAAGTGTCGTGTCGTTATAAAGTGCATTTATTCCTAACATAGAAACTATTTACAGAAACTGAACAATAAAGGAAAAACTTTGTGCAGTCATTCATAAAAATGCTGAAAATGTCCACCATCCGCTTCTATACAGGCTGCTCTTTATTGAACGACGCACTCTTTCAAAATTGGAGAGGAGAGGGAAGAGGAGAGGAGAGGAGAGGGAGAGGGAGAGGGAGGAGGGAGAGGAGAGAGGGAGAAGAGGAAGAAGAGGGAGAGGGAGAGGGAAGAGGGAGAGGGAGAGGGAGAGGGAGAGGAGAGGAGAGAGGGAGAGGGAGAGGAGAGGAGGGAGAGGAGAGAGGAGAGGGAGAGGGAGAGGGAGAGGGAGAGGGAGAAGGGAGGAGAGGGAGAGGGAGAGGAGGGAGAGGGAAGAGGGAGGGAGAGGAGAGGGAGAGGGAGAGGGAGAGGGAGAGGGAGGAGGGAGAGGGAGAGGAGAGGGAGAGGGAGAGGGAGAGGGAGAGGGAGAGGAGAGGGAGGAGGAGAGAGGGAGAGGGAGAGGGAGAGGGAGAGAGAGGAGAGGAGAGGGAGAGGGAGAGGGAGAGGAGAGGGAGAGGAGAGGGAGAGGGAGGAGGAGAGGGAGAGGAAGGGAGAGGAGAGGGAGGAGGGAGAGGGAGAGGGAGAGGGAGAGGGAGAGGGAGAGGAGAGGAGAGGAGAGGGAGGAGAGGAGAGGGAGGGAGAGGGAGAGGGAGGGAGAGGGAGAGGAGAGAGGAGAGGGAGAGGGAGAGGGAGAGGAGAGGGAGAGGAGAGGGAGAGGGAGAGGGAGAGGGAGAGGGGAGGGAGAGGGAGAGGGAGAGGAGAGGAGAGGGAGAGGAGAGGAGAGGGAGAGGAGAGGAGAGAGAGGAGAGGAGAGGAGAGGAGAGGAGAGGAGAGAGGGAGAGGAGAGGAGAGGAGAGGAGAGGGAGAGGAGAGGGAGAGGGAGAGGGAGAGGAGAGGGAGAGGGAGAGGGAGAGGGAGAGGGAGAGGAGAGGAGGAGGGAGAGGAGAGGGAGAGGGAGAGGGAGGGAGAGGAGAGGAGAGGGAGAGGAGAGAGAGGAGAGGGAGAGGGAGAGAGGAGAGGGAGAGGAGAGGAGAGGAGAGGAGAGGAGAGGGAGAGGAGAGGGAGAGGGAGAGGGAAGAGGGAGAGGGAGAGGGAGAGGAGAGGAGAAGAGGAGAGGGAGAGGGAGAGGAGAGGAGAGGAGAGGGAGAGGAGAGGAGAGGGAGAGGGAGAGGAGAAGAGGAGAGGAGAGGGAGATTTTAATTTTATGATGTATTTATTTTCTGAAATAAAGACCTATAAAAATAACAATAAATACGATTAAGTAGCTCTAGGTACATATTTTGTCTTAAAATTTCAGTGCAATAAGATCTGGTTAAGTGTACCATTACTTTATTACTCAAATGTAACGATAACCATCGGTAACTTGCATATAGTTCAAAATACACCCCGTCCCTTATATATTTTACGAAGCTTTTTTAACTCTAACTTATCTTTACGCTACACAAGAGCGAATTCTTTAACGCCATCTGACCTCTCTCGGTAAGTTCGGTACTTATTTTACAAAGTTCAAGCACTTGTACAACTCTTACAGCCAATACAGCTCACCTATAGGTGGCCACGGAAACCTTCTTAAACACGATCTTAGCCCTGCAACGAAATATCCAACTTTCAATGGAGTGAATGGATATATGTTTCTTGAACACTGGACTTGGTTTTTTAGGTAATATTATTTCTTTTATAAGAAGTTAAACTCTTTTAATAGAATTCAAAAAGTGTAACTGTTATAACATGGAATTGATGACTAGAAATTATTTCAAATTCACATTTAACAATTAGTGTATCGAAAATCATGTGTTAGAACTTCCACTGAGATTTCAACATTAATGGTAACCAATTAAAAAAGAAAATTTGTCTTTCAGAAAGATTTTAGTTATACAGTTTTATATTATGAAATACGAAATCTCTTTCTGTTTTAACCGTTGACTTAGCGGCAATACCAAAACTCCAGTATAATCCGTGTACCTTCAAGGGAAGCAAATACTGAAATATTCCTTGAAAAGATTTCCCTACAGTCGCACATTAAAAAACCTTAACCTTAGTGTAATCTTGAATGATTAATAAATGACAGTAAAATGATTATATGAAAATATTCATTAACTTTTACCTATTTAAATGACAAATCAGTATTGCCTGTAATTGAAAATGCATTTATTTCAAAATTTTATTTTGGAGACACAAAAGCGTACGTATGTATGGAGCATTTCAAAACATAAATCGATCATTTAATTTTGGTGTGTTGGTTATGACATTCACCACATTATCCGTACACTTCTACAGGATATTAAAAAGATAAATAATCGGAAAATGGCTTTTGAGGACTAAAACGAACACCACTTCTATTTTTAATACGTGAACATGAATATATAAGTTAATAGATTATCACAAAACAAAACTCAATTTTGATTCAAAACAGTTTGATAGGTATTACAAAAATTTCTTTCAACTTAAAAGTTGAAATACACAATAAATTGTGTGAAACTAGAAAACAAGTGCATTTGGCATGTATCACGTAAATCAGCCATGTGAAATTGAAACACTTTTATTACTTTATGACAATTCAGCTTATACACACATTATGTATATACACGTGCATACAAAATTGTCTCGTTGTTTAAATATAAAATAAAATGATAAAGTGTTTACGACTGAAGCGTCTTCTGTATTCCTTGTGGAATCTTTTGCAAATAAAACCTAAAACTATTCCTAATTTAACTCCATACATATTCTCCTACTTAAACGTCTTCATCCGCATTTACACTGGGAAATTGCCAACCCTCCAGTAACAACTTTCTGTTTTATTCTTATTTACAACTTAATGTTAATTTATTAAGCAAAAATTTTGAATTCCCACAATGCAGTTAACATATTTTCAAAGATTTTAATATTATCCTTTTTAACATTCGTCTATAAAAAGAAAAAAATGAAAACAAAATCAAATTTTTATAGAAGTTCAATAACCAAGATTCCCATGAAGCACTGATATTTCGTTAGTGAGTGTGAAATTTAATCTAACAGTTTTAGATAAAACATGTAGCTACGTCAAATGTGGAATCGATAAAATTTCAAGAACACTCTGTTACCAGACGTAGAATCAACGTTTACGGAACTATTCGTGCTTAGTATGTCTGAAGTCTGACCTAGTATGTGTGCATTATTTTTCTTTACAATCGTTTTATTTTTACAATAAATGTAAGGGCAACCATAGTTGATAATTTTTCATTAACAAAGAATTCAACTAATTTATTCCGTTTTATCCGAAATGTACGTTTTATTTCATTTTCATTTTTATCTTATTTAGTACTCCTTAGATGCGAAGGAATTCCGCGCATAATTTGCTAATTATTTACAAATGACACAAATTATTTATCTGCTTTCTGAGCTGTCTATTAATGCTCACTTTCAAATACAGATACAGAGAAGTGTATGTTAGGTATGCCTAATTTAAATTTCATTTATAATTTAGGCCTGAAACACTTTTAAATAATATCCTTTTAACATAAAGCAAGTCATCTTTGCAATAAAGAAACTCGCTTTAAAGAAATAATACATAATTTACCATTGATTCGAAATTGCCGTAATTAAAATATCCTTTCATGTATGATCAATTATTGGGTTTAATATTTTAAAGATAAAAAGTAAAAATAACCAATCAACTACATCTTAAAACAATATCATTATTATTTAATTTCAAACACGCAAGATATTTAAACTTAGAGATAAATCTTAAATTTTGATCACATTTTACGAATTCATATATCCATAAAATAAACAATAAAACAGAATTACCAAAGACAAATTACAGTAATTGAATTAAATTTTATTTAGTTGTTTAGCTATGCTCTTATCTTTTGTTTCAATATTTAAGAAATCTTTAGCACATTTTTCTTCTCTTTTCCATGTTTTTATCGTATTAAAATAATTGTTTTTATTCATTTTCGTTATATCCATTTTAAACAAAACAAAAATTGAATAAAGTAAAATATAGCTTTTTTTTTCAAATGTTTCAATTTCATCAATGCAAAACATTAAAATTGTATTTTGTTAATACAAATTAACTAAAGTCATCTTAATTTAAAATCATTAATTCTAACATTTATATATAATAAATAACAAGATATTTAATTTTACAAACAAATGAACAAACAAATTTTCTAAAGCAAACTTAATACCACTTTATTATTAGAATTTTAATCTAATTTAATTAAAAACATTACACCTTATTGATTTTATAAATATAAATGGTGATAAAAAATTAAAAGAACATACCCTGTAATTTATCATATCATCTTAATCATCAATTGTATTTATTATTTCTATTATTTATTTTTACAAAAATCTTCAAAGAAAATTATCTAAAATTATCCTCTTAAAAGATGACTACATTTTTCCATAAATTTAGTATTTTGATTTTTTTCACAAAACTAATTTTACTTATCCTTCGAGCATAAGAAATTAAAATCAACATTATATCAAAAGGAAAACAATTCAATTTAAATAATATTTATATTAATTTTTATATTTAGTGATCGATAAAAGATGAATTTAAACAATTTTGAAGAAAATTTGATAAAATATCAACATCTAATTTACAATAGAAATTTAAAAACAAGCATCAATCAAAATTTAATCTCTCAGTATAAATTTTAAATTTTCCCTAAATTCATTAACACAGAACTTAATTTTAAATGGATGAACTAAATTTATATTAATTCAACAAAAATTAGTTTTTATTATTATTTATGTTAATTTTATTCACTTAATTCAAAAACCAAGATATGTTATTTCAAATTCATGTTTAAATCCTTTTTATTTATCTTTTTTATATTATTTTTTTTTTTTTTTTTTTTTTTTTTTGTTTTTTTTTTTTTTTATTTAATTTTTTTTTTTTTTTTTTTTTTGTGTTTTTTTTTTTTTGTTTTTTTTTTTTTTTTTTTTTTTTGTGTGTGTTTTTTTTGTTATAATTGTGTTTTTTTTTTTTGTGTGTGTGTGTGTTGGTTTTGTGTTTTATTTTTTTTTTAAAAGAATTTTTAAATTCATCTTAATTCATCTTAATTCATCTTAATTCATCTTAATTCATCTTAATTCATCTTAATTCATCTTAATTTCAATTTCTTAATTCATCTTAATTCATCTTAATTCATCTTAATTTCAATTCATCTTAATTCATCTTAATTCATCTTAATTCATCTTAATTCATCTTAATTCATTTTAATTCATATTAATTCATCTTAATTCATCTTAATTTCAATTTCTTAATTCTTAATTCGTCTTAATTTCAAATTTCTTAATTCAATCTTAATTTCTTAATTCATCTTAATTCAAAATTTCTTAATTCCCATTATAATTCGTCTTAATTGTCTTAAATCGTATTAATTCATCTTAATTCCTAATTTTAATTCCCTTAATTCTTAAATTCTTCTTAATTCTCAATTATTAATTCCTTAATTCAATTCTTAATTCATCTTAATTCATCTTAATTCATCTTAATTCATCTTAATTCACCTAATTCATCTTAATTCATCTAATTTTCTTAATTCATCTTAATTCTCTTAATTCTTTTAATTCAATTTCTTAATTCTCTTAAATTTCTTAATTTAATTCTTTTAAATCTCTTAATTCATCTTAAATCATCTTAATTCATCTTAATTCATCTTAATTCATCTTATTCATTTAATTCTCTTAATTCCCTTAAATTTACCTTAATTCCCTTTTTAATTCATCTTAATTCATCTTAATTCATCTTAATTTCTTAATTTCTTAATTCATCTTAATTCTCTTTATTCATCTTAATTCATCTAATTCATCTTAATTCATCTTAATTTCAATTCATCTTAATTCATCTTAAATTCATCTTAATTCTCTTAATTCATCTTAATTTCAATTTCTTAATTTAATTTCTTAATTCATTTTTCCCTTAATTCCCTTTAATTCATAAAATCGTCTTAATTCATCTTAATTCCTTAATTCATTTAAAACCCCTTTAATTTTTCACTTTTCCTTAATTTCATTCTTTATTAACTTAATTCTTTAACTTAATTTTTAATTCAATTTAATTCTCTTTTCCTTAATTCATCTTAATTCATCTTAATTCATCTTATTCATCTTAATTCATCTTAATTCTATCTTAATTTCTTAATTCCTTTAATTCTCTTAATTTCTTAATTTCTTAATTCTCTTAATTTCTTAAATTCTCTTAATTCAATTTTTTAATTCCCTTAATTCTTTTAATCTTAATTCATCTTAATTCATCTTAATTCAAAATTCATCTTAATTCTCTAATTCTCAATTAATCTTAATTCATCTTAATTCATCTTAATTCATCTTAATTCATCTTTCATCTTAAT
>JARFJB010000426.1:0-121437 GCA_036346205.1 Vesta saturnalis
AAAATGTTGTGGTTTGTTGTTTTAGTGCCGACTTTGATATTTTTTGGTTATCTAAATGGTTTAAAGTGTGGTAGAACTGAACGGTATCGGATTGGAGGATTGTCAATATATGGTTCTATTGTGCTTGAAACCGTTATGCTTTGCTGTCTGTACTTATTGTACGTGACAAAGAAAGATGGATATATTATGAATAATGCCTCTATTTCTGCCGAACAAAAGCGTTTGCAACTTTCACACATAATGACAAGGCAATAAGAATCAGATGCAGGTAGAATAGAAATTCAATAGGTATAATAAAATGCCAGTGGTTCTCAACACTGCTTTAACATTATATAATTTGTGAAGAAATGCAACTTTGTATAATAAAATAATAATCGATTACTAATTACCTATAAGTAATTTCAATTGACACCTTTCACTTATACTTATAACAACAATAACAAATACATTTTTATTATAGTTAGTAAATATTAATTAAATTACAAAGATATACTTTATAATTAAATGTAAAATTATAATTGTCATTCGGCTTCAGATTCATCACTTGAGTCACAAATCTTGGCCAAACTGGTTTTTCCTATTTCATACGCGGTTCTCAATAGTTTAATAATGAATTTAACGTTACGTGTTCCTTCTTCGCGTACATCTGTATATTAATGCACGAATTGTTTGTTTTCCATTTTCTGGAAAATCTGTAGTGCAAAGTTTGACACGCTGTTTTTTCACTGGAGGTTCCAACTCGCCGCCATTTTTTTTAAAGCACAGATTTTACCGTCGAAACCGAAAGTTTTAACGCGTTTGTTGTTCTTTGTTGAACAGAAAATGTAGATAATAGTGGACCACCATTTTCTTTTTCTTCTTTAAAATAATCGACTGTATTTAAAACTAATTCGCGAATTTCTTTACTCAACTTTTCGGCATTATATTAATGGTTAGTTTATATACGCTTACTCAAAGAATAATGATAATATAGATATTGCAGTTGTTTTATTTATACCTATATGTACCTACTAAATGGTATAATAATCTATTATTAATTACTTAGTGTTACAGTATTGCATATTTATTTGGATTCTTTTGTAATTGAGTACACTAAAACGTCATTACCATACTTAGGTATACAATGAACTTTCTAAATGTAAATTGAAATACCTATACTTAATCGAATATTCATTATTATGAATGGCTTTTATAAATGTTTATTATAAAAACTTGCATTCTTCCATAAATTTTAAATGTAATGTTAAAGCAGTGTTGAGAACCACTGGCATTTTATTATACCTATTGAATTTCTATTCTACCTGCATCTGATTCTTATTGCCTTGTCATTATGTGTGAAAGTTGCAAACGCTTTTGTTCGGCAGAAATAGAGGCATTATTCATAATATATCCATCTTTCTTTGTCACGTACAATAAGTACGAGACAGCAAAGCATTAAGGCGGTTTCAAGCACAATAGAACCATATATTGACAATCCTCCTTGTTAATCCGATACCCGTTCAGTTCTACCGGACAGGCTATATCTGACATGTAGTGTTAAGCATCCATCTGTTGCCTATTTCTGTTACGAAGGTATTAAGAGGAGGTTGCATAATTATCCTAAAAATTTATTAAGATTGTTTCGTTTCTTTTAAATTCCACTTTGTACCGGTCCCTTTACAGTTTTGTTGGCGACGTTCTCAAATACCATTTAAGTTACGCAGTTTGCCGGTTAGTCAAAAACAAAAACCTTTTATGTCTGTTTTTATATTATACGTTAGGTAAAGAATTTGTAGGGAATTTGATTGAATTTACAGCTAACCATGCGTTCTCCCCTTTAGGCATAAATTATTCCAGTTCCGCTGCTGTAATTCCTGTCAATTGGAGGGTGTATTAACTGTAGAAATAATGCTTTATCCCTCGTGATTACTTTATTTAGAAAAAAGTATATTTTTGACTGTATGTTTATAAAAAGTAAATTGAAAACCTTTATTGTATACAAATGGCTAATTAATAACTTATACTATTCTTGTGTCAACTGATGAACTACACAGTGTGTTCCCAGGTAAGATTTTGTGCAAACATCTTTTTCGTTCTTTGTTTGCTTAATACATGCTTCGGCTAATTCATGAGGTATAAAATGGGCTTTATCTACTATTACGGAGTGATCAAAATCCCCTTCTGGCGTTAAAAAATTTAATCTCTTATACAAGCATCTCAAATAACACCTAAATGCACTATTATCTGGGACGAATACTTTGCGCAGCATATCTCTTGCAACTTGTGGATCAACCTCAAACTCTATTGCGCATGGTTCTAGATGTCCAAGTGCTACGCCATCCCAGATTTCTATCATACTGTCTGGAATCTATTTATGAGAAAAGTAATATTAAGTACCTTTTTTAATAACATTGGATATAATACATTCTTAGATACCACCACACTAAAAAGAAGGAACAACACATATCGCGTCATCACTAACTTATCAGTGCTAATATTCGCACCTTTATACTCCATTTTTCTCCTTACACATTCTTATATACTTAGTTTATTAAAACAAAAACGTAATTTTAATAAAAGAAATACTATATTTAAATTAAAATTCCCACCATATATTGCGCCATGGAACGTATCTCGTATATAATGCATTAATTATCTATATCCTAATTTCAAATTAATTAATAATATGCGTGACAACATTTATTTTGAACTTTTTTACTATTACTTTAATGTACAACATGTATACAAATGTTATGAAATCACCTGTGGTAGAATAGAAGTGTAACCCTAAGATCTGCCGAGTGTCCGTATTTTACTTGCGAAAAGCTCGGAACGGTTCGTTTTACTTAAACTTCCTTCTTGTTAAAATTCAAAACCGTTCAAGCCATCAAAACTTACAATTTACATAGAATCTTATCTACACTTTGTACATCAATCCGGCTGTTCATTTGATCGTACCTATCTGTTTCTAGCAAATTGAACAGCTCTCGAGAAAATTTTCCCAGGGGGTCAAAATCTTTTCTCATGATATCTCATACTTTGAATACACACAAAGTGCTAATAACATTTTTGTGTTGTCAGGGAAGGTTCTTCTCTAAATAAGAATCTGAATACACGCAAAACACAATTTTTGCAGGCGATCACCGAATAGTACCTACAGTAAATTATAATATAACAAGTACGGCAAATTACGTTGTTCAAGAAAGTTTCTATAACTAAAAAATTAAAAATATATGCTTTGTCGGGATGTTAAAATGTGCAGTAAGATAATGTGACAACTTAAATTTAAGTTGAAGTGTTAATTAATATTACTTGTCTTCAGTGCTCATAACTTAATGTTTAAGAATCCGCTTTTTATGTATTTTTATGTTATTGAGTATGTATTTATAGATACTTAAGGTGTAAATGATTTTATTCAAAAATCTTACAGTTATCGTTGCTGAAGTATTTGATATCCACGTAACAACAGCAAAGGACAAATTCAGATGAGATACAAATAGCTAAGGTTGATCTAAACTTCATGATATAATTCACCATACAAGATAAAAACTATTAAAATATCTGTACTACTAAAGAGATTACGTAAAATATAAACAAACTCTAAAAGATTTCTTTATTAAAATTGGTATTTAATTAATTCTAATATATTTCAAATTATAAAATTAATTTTATGACGAAGAAACTGGTCACTTGGTGACAAATGGTCACTTTATTCTTGAATTTAAATGTACAGGAATAGAAGAGGTGCAGCTTCCTCCCACCACTTTTTTGTGACGTCATAGGACACGACCCCAAAGAGTGGCTGGGCGGTGCTAAGTGGTGGGGGAAGTCACTTGATTGGTGGCCCCTTGCCGGCCATCGTAACAGCCATCTTGTCGGCTACCTTGGCAGCTATATTGTTCGCTATCTTGTCGGCCATCTTGTCAGCTATCTTGTCGGCCATCTTGTCGATTAGGGCCCATTTGGAATAGGTCTTCGGAACTTGTTCGTGGATCTTCACACATTGTAGTGGCCCCATTTGCGGGATGTTTGAATTTTTATTCTAATAAGGGGGCCTAATGCTAACTTACAATACAGGTATAGGGCTTCTCAACTTGCTTTCGGGCCATCGCCTCCTGACCCCTTAACGAGAAATTTTAATTTGTATTTAAATCTCTACATTCTGATTGTTTGTTGCGAGGAATTTGAACTTGTACTCTAATAATGGAGCCTAATGCTAACTTACAAGACAGGTACAGGGCTTCGCAACTTGCTCTCGGGCCTTCGTCCCCTTGCCCTGGCCCCCTTGACGGAAAATTTGAATTTGTATTTAAGCCTCTGCATTCTGCTTGGTTATGGCAGGGAATTTGAATTGGTATTCTAATAAGGGGCCGTAATTCTAACTTATAAGGTAGATGTAGGTGTTCGCAACTTGATCTCGGGCTTTCCCCCCTGGCCTCCTCGGCGGAAAATTTGAATTTGTATTTAAGTCTCTACATTCTGGTTATTTATTGCGAGAAATTTGACCTTATATTCTAATAAGGGGGCCTAATGCTAACTTATAAGACAGGTATAGAGCTTCGCAACTTGCTCTCGAGCCTTCGCTCCCTTGTCCAGGCTCTCTTGGCGGAGAATTTAAATTTGTATTTAAGCCTCTGCATTCTGCTTCGTTATGGCAGGCAATTTGAATTTGTATTCTAACAAGAGGTCCTAAGCCTAACTTATAAGACAGGTATAGGGCTTCGCAACTTGCTTTCGCCCCCTGACCCCCTTGGAGGGAAATTTAAACTTGTATTTAAATCACTGCATTCTGATTGTTTATTGCGAGGAATTTGTACGTGTACTTTAATAAGGAAGCCTAATGCTCACTTATAAGACAGGTATATTGCTTCGCAACTTTCTCTCGGGCCTTTGCCTCCTTGACCTGGCCCCCTTGGAGGAAAATTAAAATTTGTATTTAAGTCTCTGCATTCTGCGTGGTTATGGCAGGGAATTTGAAGTTGCATTCTGTTTGCGTTTGCGTTTGCGTTTGCGTTTTCTTTTTCTTTTTTGTTTGCGTTTGCGTTTGCGTTTGCGTTTGCGTTTGCGTTTGCGTTTGCGTTTGCGTTTGCGTTTGCGTTTGCGTTTGAGTTTGCGTTTGCGTTCGCGTTCGTGTTTGCGATCGCGTTCGCGTTCCCGTTCGCGTTCGTATTCGCGTTCGAGTTCGCGTTTGCATTCGCGTTCGCTTTCGCTCTCGCGTTCACGTTTGCGTACGCGTTCGCGTGCGCGTTTGCGTTCGCGTTAGCATTCGCGTTTGCATTCGCGTTCGCATGCGTGTTCGCGTTCGCATTCGGGTTCGCATTTCCGTTCGCATTCACGTTCGCATTCGCGTTCGCGTTCGTGTTCACGTTCGCGTTCTCGTTTGCGTTTGCGTTTGAATTTGCGTTGACGTTTGCGTTTGCGTTAGCGTTTGCGTTAGCGTTTGCGTTTGCGTTTGCGTTTGCGTTTGCGTTTGCGTTTGCGTTTGCGTTTGCGTTTGCGTTTGCGTTTGCGTTTGCGTTTGCGTTTGCTTTTGCGGTTGCGTTCGCGATCGTGTTCGCGATCGTGTTCGCGTTCGCGGTCGCGCTCTCGTTTGCGTTCGCATTCGTGTTCGCGTTCGAATTCGCGTTTGCATTCGCGTTTGCTTTCGCGTTCGAGTTTGCGTTTGCGTTCGCGTTTGCGTTTGAGTTTCCGTTTGCGTTTGCGTTTGAGTTTGCTTTTGCGGTTGCGTTCGCGATCGTGTTCGCGATCGCGGTCGCGCTCTCGTTTGCGTTCGCCTTTGCGCTCGCGCTCGTGCTCGCGTTCTTGTTTGCGTTTGCGTTTGCATTTGCGTTTGCGTTAGCATTTGCGTTTGCGTTTGCGTTTGTGTTTGTGTTTGCGTTTGCGTTTGCGTTTTCGTTTTCGTTTGCGTTTGCGTTTGCTTTTGCGTTTGCGTTTGCGTTTGCGTTTGCGTTTGCGTTTGCGTTTGCGTTCTCGTTCGTGTTCGCTATCGCGTTCACGTTCTCGTTTGCGTTCGCATTCGTGTTCGCGTTCGCGTTTGCGTTCGCGTTCGCTTTCGCGTTCGCGTTTACGTTTGCGTTCGCGTTCGCGTTCGCGTTCGCGTTTTCTTTCGCGTTTGCGTTTACGTTTGCGTTGGCGTTTGCATTTGAGTTGGAGTTTGCGTTTGCGTTTGCGTTTGCGTTAGCGTTTGCGTTAGCGTTTGCGTTTGCGTTTGCGTTTGCGTTTGAGGTTGCGTTTCCGTTTGCGTTTGAGTTTGCGTTCGCGTTTGCGTCTTGCGTTTACGTTCGTGTTTGCGTTCGCGGTGGCGTTGGCATTCGCGTTCGCGGTCTCGGTCGCGTTTGAGCTTGCGTTTGCGTTTAGGTTTGTGTTTAAGTTTGTAACGCCTCTTTCTTTACAATAATTAAATTTAACAGGATTCAATTTTATTTACCTCGGTCTAGCTCAAATCGGGTCTTGTCTTAACAAGACGGGGGTGGTTCGTATCGTGGTGCTCAACACTGTACTCTTTGAATAATACAACAAAACTATTTTAAACGTATATTACCTATTGTTTTATAAATCGAAGATAATCTAACATACAGAAAATAGCAATAATGTAACAATAATGACAATAATATAACAAAACAAATCTTATTGGGTGTTATCCGGGATGTCCTGGTTAGCAGCGCCCGTTTGGCTGGTCTCCCGTGGACGGTAGTGGTTGAAATTGGATCCTGAGCCGTTTCTGTAGAAACATAAATTATTGTGGTTCAATGGTTGGTGTGTTATGACCCAAAAATCCTACTAATGGCAATTTAATTTTGTCTATTATGACCGTTCAGGCCTACCCTGTACACGGTAGCCTGGTATTTGTTCAGGTGGCGCTATGTAAAATTCTATATATTTTAGATAAGCTGGGGCAACGAACGCGTTGGTGTCTTTAAGCAGGACAAAGAGAAAATCAATAATTTAAAGTAACCTTGGTGCGCATGACTATGCTTATACGTGATTTGGCTTTCAGACTGACTGGATATGCTCAGTACTTGGAATGCTTTATACAGGATAGGTTACTATTTACATGTATTAATGCAAATTGTACTTACGCGTTTAATTATCTACCCTAACTAAACAAGCTGATCTCAGGATTTCTTAATTAATGAAGAACGTATTTACAGTAATGAAATGAATATCTAACATTTAATTATACCCGAAAATAAATGTAATAATTGTTTATTATAAGAAAAACGTCTGTTCTTGTTAAACGCGGATACTTTTCATATTAGCTAAACTTACTCTAACTAACAAATACAGGAAAGACGGAATTTATCACGATCTTTTACGTTAATAATTATCAAAGATTGTTTCTTTATTAATTGTTATAAACGAATTAATAAAATCAAGTGCAAAGTTTAGAGCGGTGAAAAATGGACCTTCAACTAGAGTAAGTAATGTCTATCTTTCGCTTTTAGGTTATGTTGGGATATATTTTTAAATTTTACTAGTAATATAGTCTGCCTTGCATGTTGTAGTATAGTTTTCATAAAATATATTGTAATTTTTTTTATATAAGGCTCTAAAAGTGAGTGTTACTTTTAAGTAACGCTAGCTGGCTATGATATACAAAATTATGAAATCCATGCTTTTTTTTATTCTAGACGTGAATTTACTTTGGAAGAAGCGATTCAAATAGCATACAATGATGATATTGATGATAATATATATATATATATATATATATATATATATATAATAATAATAATAATAATAATAATACTATTTATTGTCATAATAATTCAAACAAAGTGAACATCGACATTGTCAATATACAAAGATACTCAGAAAAACTCAAAAACAAAAACACACAAAAACACAAACAAAAACAAAAAAGATGGCTAATTATAAAATCATTTACATTATACAGACACTTAGAGATCAGATGTTGTTTGACAGCATGTTTAAATTTATTTGCATTTGTTATAGCTTTAATAGCCCTGGTAGTGAATTAAATGCTTTTACACAAGAATAATGTGGCCCTTTTTATATCTAGTCGTTCTGTGTAATGGAATACTCAAATTATCACAATTGCGTGTAGTCATAACGTTGTAGTTTGCAGAATTTTATCAAAAGGTTAGAGTTCTTTTCACAAACATAACTAAAGAGTATATGTATAACGATGGAACCGTTAATATTTGAAGTTGTAAGAAATAATTTTAGCTGATGTGCATGGTTGTACACCAACAATGCACCTAATAATTGTTTTTGTGTGACAAAACATCTTTTAAATAAGAACTTGAGCCCCAAAACATAATACCATAAAGCAGAGTAGATTGGACATTACAAAATAAAACGTCTTTATAACATCAATAGATACCTGTGATTTCAAATGCCTTATTAGATAACAAATTGAACTTAATTTTTTTCGCAACTGAATACAGTAGTTAAACCACTTCAACTGATTATCCAGTGTAACGCCTAGAAATCTTATTTCATTTTGTTGAGGTATGGATTTATTTTTCAATCGCACATACAATGATCGATCTAACTTATTATCAAACATAATTACCCCTGTTTTTCCTTCATTTAACTTTAATAAGTTATTTTCACACCAATTGACCATGTTATATATAACGCCTGAAGCTGATTGTGATAATTCCTGCATATTAGAGGCTGAAACAATGCAAGATGTGTCGTCCGCAAATTGATAGATAGATTGTATTTGAAGACTTTCACGTAAATCGTTAGAATACAACAAGAAAAGGAGTGGTCCCAGTATTGACCCTTGTGGGACTCCTTGGTTCACAACTGATGGTTGCGAATAAAAAGCTTTAATACTGTTGTTGTCAATATCTGTTACACAGACTCTTAAAGTTCGGTCCTCTAAATAGGACTTTATCAGTTTCGCACTGTTACCTCTAAAACCGTAATGTTCAAGCTTTTGTATAAGCACTTCGTGATTCAGAATGTCAAATGCTTTTGACAAATCAAAATAAATACCAACGACATAATTATGATTTTCAATTTGATCCAAGATATTGGATATGGAGTGAAATATTGCTTTTTGGGTAGATGACTTAGGCATGAAACCAAAATGCGATTTAGATATAATAGCATTTTTGCAGGTAAATAGCATTATTCTATCATATATTACCTTTTCAATAACTTTCGAAAAATTGGAGGGTATAGATAATAACCTATAATTATTTATGTCATATTTGCTACCCTTTTTATGTAATGGAATGTTTTTTGAATTACCTTTTAGCATATATACAGGGTGTTTCATTAAGGCTGGCCACCGGCCATATTTCAGAAACTAGTGGACATAAAAAGTGGAGAAAAAAAATTCATTATAAAAGTCGCCACGAGAAAATCCTGGAAATTATTTTTAAGTTCCGTAATTCATCGCAAGGGGGCGCAATTGAAAATTAAAAAATAAAATTATAAATTTCTCCGAAAATTCCCACATTAAGGCATACCTTTGGTAACATCGTTAGAAAGCTTAGACAATTCTGCATCATTTTGGTCTAAGGCTCATTGGCGTACCGACCTTAATAAGAGTGGGGGAAGCTATTGAATTTGTAATCATTTAAATCGCTGTTATTTTTAAACGACTTATCCGATTGTAGTAAACCTAGGCTTGTTTAGAAGAAAAAGGTAAGTACTTTTAAATGTCGCATCCATTGGTACGCGATAGCTCATAATAAAATTGTTAGAGGTGCAATTTGTAATAATACCAGTTTTTTGATTTTATTCAGAAAAATTAAATCATACGGTATAATTATGACATCATAAGCGGAAAGTAGCTTAAATTTGTAACAAAAAAGGTAATAACGCAATTTGATATCTTTATTTGTTCCAGAGTTATGGCGAAAAGAAGACTTTTTAACCGTTTAATTTAATAATTGATTGTTGCTATGGTTTCTTAAAGTGTATAGGTTGGATTAGTAATGAGGAATCTGCATTTATCATAGTCTGTGCCTCCCTTCACACTCTATCTAGGCTTAGGACTAGTCCAAACTAAGCAAATTGCAAAATTTGGAGCGTGTTTAGAGGCCAACGGGCCATAACAACGATATCAAAGTAATGATTGGTTTTTGTTTAAGAAACTTTTCAATAGAATGGTACAAAATCATGAACAACTGTTAAAAACTAGTGAAAATCTATAAATGTTCAAATTGACGGCCGTTTTGTAAAAACAACTATTAATTCTTCTTCTGTACGTTTATAACATCATATAAAACTTCTAAGGCATAATTCTAATGTGGTGTGTTTTAAAATAATAATCTAATTTGCTGCGGAACAAAGTCGGCTCGTTTCCATAGAGGTAAATAAATTGAAATAGTTGTCAACTTACTTAATTTTGATTGATGTTGTGTTGTAAAAATTTTTTCCTTCATTAGCTTTGGGTTTCATTGTACCTTATCAGAAATTAGTGCTATCCTTCAAAAATGTCGTATACCAATGCCGAGGCTTACGACATGCTTGCCGTGTATTATGAATGTTTTCAAAATGCAGCTATTGCGGAACGACAATACGCTATCAGATATCCTGATCGAAGGCACTACACCAGAAAAGTGTTTCGGCGAATGGCAACACGTTTAAGACAAACAGGAAATGTACGACGTATTCCACTTCCTGTCAGAAGACGTCGCATAAGAAATGAAGACAATAGTATTAATGTTCTTGCGTACGTAGAATCGGAGCCTCACGTAAGCATCAGGGAGATTTCCACAGAACTAGGTGTAAGTGTTGCTTCTGTGTTCAGAATTTTAAGGGATTTTAAGATGCATCCTTATCATCTAGTTTTACACCAGGTTTTATCAGACACTGATTTTGACAGGCGGCTCGACTATTGCTATTGGCTAAGAGACATGTGTAGTGAAAATCTTCGATTCCTTTCCAAAGTTTTATGGACCGATGAGGCTACTTTTACTAGCTGCGGCAGAGTTAATTTGCACAATATGCATTATTGGTCGCAAACAAATCCTCACTGGATGCGCGAAGTGGATCACCAAAACAGATGGAGTGTAAATTTGTGGTGTGGTGTTTTAGGTGACAGAATTATCGGACCATTTGTTTTTCATGTACTCCTAAATGATGAATCTTATTTAAACTTTTTATAAAATGACTTGCCCAATCTTTTAGAAGGCATTCCCCTTGACGTGAGAGCATCCCTGTGGTATCAACATGATGGATGTCCTTCACACTATTCCCGAAGAGTCCGTGATTTCTTAAATGTTAGATACCCAAATCGCTGGATGGGAAGGGGTAGTTTGTTTCCGTGGCCACCTAGATCCCCGGATTTAACTGTATTAGATTTCTACTTGTTGGGAAGAATAAAAGATATTGTTTACGAAACGAGACCAACCACCCGAGAGGACATCACCGAATTGAAATTGCAATAAATTCGATTCCACGAGACGAAATCGAAACAGCTGTTTCCAGTACGAGAAGAAGAATTAATAGTTGTTTTTTACAAAACGGCCGTCAATTTGAACATTTATAGATTTTCACTAGTTTTTTAACAGTTGTTCATGATTTTGTACCATTCTATTGAAAAGTTTCTTAAACAAAAATCAATCATTACTTTGATATCGTTGTTATGGCCCGTTGGCCTCTAAACACGCTCCAAATTTTGCAATTTGCTTTGTTTGGACTAGTCCTAAGCCTAGATAGAGTGTGAAGGGAGGCACAGACTATGATAAATGCAGATTCCTCATTACTAATCCAACCTATACTCCTTAAGAAACCATAGCAACAATCAATTATTAAATTAAACGGTTAAAAAGTCTTCTTTTCGCCATAACTCTGGAACAAATAAAGATATCAAATTGCGTTATTTACGTTTTTTTGTTACAAATTTAAGCTACTTTCCGCTTATGATGTCATAATTATACCGTATGATTTAATTTTTCTGAATAAAATCAAAAAAAACTGGTATTATTACAAATTGCGCCCTCTAACAATTTTATTATGAGCTATCGCGTACCAATGGATGCGACATTTAAAAGTACTTACCTTTTTCTTCTAAACAAGCCTAGGTTTACTACAATCGGATAAGTCGTTTAAAAATAACAGCGATTTAAATGATTACAAATTCAATGGCTTCCCCCACTCTTATTAAGGTCGGTACGCCAATGAGCCTTAGACCAAAATGATGCAGAATTGTCTAAGCTTTCTAACGATGTTACCAAAGGTATGCCTTAATGTGGGAATTTTCGGAGAAATTTATAATTTTATTTTTTAATTTTCAATTGCGCCCCCTTGCGATGAATTACGGAACTTAAAAATAATTTCCAGGATTTTCTCGTGGCGACTTTTATAATGAATTTTTTTTCTCCACTTTTTATGTCCACTAGTTTCTGAAATATGGCCGGTGGCCAGCCTTAATGAAACACCCTGTATATAAGCGCAGTTACTATTCCTTATGAACCAGAACCAAAAGAAATTTTAGTGCATCCCCCTGATGGTTCTGACCGAAATGATGTGCTTTTGCGTCCAGGACTGGAAAAGATATCATGGATCCAGGGCGATTTTGAGGAAAAACAAGATCATTTTCTGAACCTGATTAGAGTAGATATGAAAAAATGAGTTATTTGGACATATTTGAAGCATTTTTAGATGACGAAGTAATTGGATTGCTTGTTGAACAGTCCACTAAATATGCGCTTTTCTGTAACCAACCAAGTCCAAATATATCCAACGAAGAAATGAAATGTGGGATCGCAATTTTAATCGTTACAGGCTATAATGAGTTGCCAGGACGAGATTTTTACTGGGATTCTAAGATGGACATGAAAAACTCTATAGTCAGTGAGTCTATGAGAAGGGACAGATTCCGTCAAATCATAAGGTATTTGCACTGTGCTGATAACTTGCAGCCTAACCTTCAGGACAAAATGTGGAAGTTACGGCCGCTAATGGATTTGCTAAAATCTAAATTTATTGAAAACTGGATTCCAGAACAAGAACTGGATTATGACGAATCTATGATTAAATATTTTGGAAAGCATTCGTGCAAACAGTTTATAAGAGGCAAGTCCATAAGATTTGGGTACAAAATGTGGTATCCCAATTCCGCCACCGGTTACTTGGTAAACTTCGATATGTACCAGGGAAAAAATCCAAGAGCAAACAAGGTTTATAAAAATCATTTTGGAAAATGTGCTGCTCCATTGATGTGCATGATAGATGAGTTTCCCGAAAACATGAAGACGCTTCCTTTTAAATTCTACTTTGACAATCTTTTTACAAATTTCAATTTACTTTTTAACCTGAAACAAAGAGGTTACGACGGCATGGGAACGATGAGGGAAACCCGAGTACCAAAAAGTTGTAAATTACCGCAGAAGAGTCAGATTGCTAAAACTAAGAAACGGGGAGAAATGGTTTCAAATATTGACAAAGAGGATGGAATTATTCTGGTAAAATGGATGGACAACAACGTAGTGACAGTGGCGTCTATATGTCATGGTATCAACCCAACGATTCAGGTGAAACGTTACTCTCAGGCTGAAAAGAAAATCGTCCAATTACCGCAACCTCGACTAATTGCCGAGTACAGTCGCTGCATGGGCGGAACACACATGATGGATTAGCAATTGTCGAGGTACCGGATTTCAATCCGGCGTAAAAAGTGGTGGTGGGCCATTTTCACCTGGCTCCTAGATGTTTCCGTAGCAAATGCGTGGTGCCTCTGCCAAAAATGCAAGCATTTAGCACCGCTTACACAATTAGAATTTCTAAGAGAAATTTCACAAGCATATCTCACTAAATTCGGGGTTGCACCGAAAGGGGTGGGGAAACAGACAACTGCCAAATCCAGTGTAACTCTCAACAGAGTGACCGACAATCTGAGGTATGATCGACTTGACCACTTGCTAGCCTATATTCCTAACAATAAAAGACGTCGTTGCGCTGGAGAGGGATGCAGTACGAGTACCCGCAGCATGTGTACTAAATGTGATGTGGGATTATGTTTACAATGTAATGTAATTTTTCATACAAAATAGTTATGTCGTCCTTGCTTTTGTGTGCCATAACTGGCTAGCGTTACTTATATGTAACACCAGTTTTTAACAAAAATATTAATTTTTCTATTAAAAAATTAATAAATACCTTGATAATGAACCATTTTTGATCGATTTACAGACTTTTTATCATATTTATGTTTAAAAAATTATTCTCGCAGTTGAAGCGTTAATTTTAAACAACTGTACCTATATTAATTACTGTAGGGCAATTAAAAAAATTAATTACATAAATTTTAGTAAAGTTAAGCTAGATCTTTACAAGTTTGCGTTGGAGTTTGTGTTTGCGATTGCGTTCACGTTTGAGTTCCCGTTCGCCCTTGCTTTCGCGTTCGCGCTCGCGTTCGGGTTCGCTTTCGCGTTCGCGTTCACGTTCTCGTTCTTGTTCGCGTTCGAGTTCGAGTTCGCGTTTGCGTTCGCGTGTGCGCGAACGCGTTCGGGTTCGCGTTCGATTTCGCTTTCGCGTTCTCGTTAGATGTCGCGCTGGCATTCGCGTTCGCGTTTGCGTTCGCGTTCGCATCCGCTTTTGCGTTCACGTTCGCGTTGGATTTCGCGTTTACGTTTGCGTTTGCGTTTTCACTCACGTTCTCGTTTGCGTTCCCGTTCGCCTTTGCGTTCGCAGTTACGTTTGAGTTAGCTTTCGCGTTCGCGTTCGCGATCATGTTCGTACTCGCGTTTGCGTTTGCGTTTGCGTTTGCGTTCGCGTTCGCGTTTGCGTTAGAGTTAGCGTTCACGTTCGCGTTTGCGTTTGTGTTTTTGTTTGCGTTTGCGTTAGCGTTAGCGTTAGCGTTTGCGTTTGCGTTTGCGTTTGCGTTTGCGTTTGCGTTCGCGTTCACGTTCGTGCTCACGATCGCGTTCGCGTTTGCGATCGGATTTGCGTTCGCTTTCGCGTTTGCGTTCGCGTTCGCGTTCGCGTTCGCGTTCGCGGTTGCGTTCGCGCTCGCGTTCGCATTCGCGTTCGCTTTCGCGTTCGCGTTCGCGTTCGCGTTCGCTTTCGCGTTCGCTTTCGCGTTCGCTTTCGCGTTCGCGTTCGCGTTTGCGTTCGCGTTCTCGTTCGCGTTTGCATTCGCGTTCTCGTTCGCGTTTGCGTTCGCGTTTGCGTTAGCGTTTGCGTTTACGTTTGCGCTTGCGTTCGAGTTCACGTTCGCGCTCACGATCGCGTTCGCGTTTGCGATCGGGTTTGTGTTCGCTTTCGCGTTTGCGTTCGCGTTCGCGTTCGCGGTTGCGTTCGCGCTCGCGTTCGCGTTCGCATTCGCGTTCGCTTTCGAGTTCGCGTTCGCGTTTGCGTTAGCGTTCGCGTTCACGTTCGCGTTCGCGTTTGTGTTTGCGTTTACGTATGCGTTTGAGTTCGGGTTCGCATTCGCGTTGCGTTCGCGTTTGCGTTCCCGCTCGCGTTCGCGCTCGCGTTCGGTTCGCGTTTGCGTTCGCTTTCGCGTTCGCGTTCCCGTTCGTGTTCGCGTTCGCATTCGCGTTCGCGTTCGCGATCGCGTTCGCGTTTGCGTTCGCTCTCGCGATCGCGTTCTCGCGGTCGCGTTCGCATTTGCGTTCGCGTTCGCGTTTGCGTTAGCGTTCGCGTTCACGTTCGTGTTCGCGTTTGAGTTCGCGTTCGCGTTCACGTCGAGTTTGCGTTTGCGTTCGCGCTCGCGTTCGCGTTTGCGTTCGCGTTCGCGTTCGCGGTCGCGTTCGCGTTCGCGTCAGCGTTTGCTTTCGCGTTCGCGTTCGCGCTCTCGTTCGCTTTCGAGTTCGTGTGCGCAAATGCGTTCGGGTTCGCGTTTGCTTTCGTCTTCGCGTTCGCGTCCGCGTTCGCGGTCGCGTTCGCGTTTGCGTTCGCCTTCGCGATTTCGTTCACGTTCGCGTTCCGTTCGCGTCCACGTTCGCGTTTGCGTTCGCGCTCGCGTTCACTTTTGCGTTTGCGTTCGCTTTTTCGTGTGCGCTCGCGTTTGCGTTTCCGTTTGCCTTTGCGTGTGCGTTTACGTTTGCGTTTTCGTTTGCGTTTGCGTTTGCGTTTGCGTTTGTGTTCGCGTCAGCGTTTGCGTTCGCGTTCGCGCTCGCGTTCGCTTTCGAGTTTGTGTGCGCAAACTCGTTTGCGTTTGCGTTCGCTTTCGCTTTCGCGTTTGCGTTCGCGTTCGCGCTCGCGTTCTCGTTCGCGTTCGCCTTCGCGTCCTCGTTCCCGTTCGTGTCCGCGTTCGCTTTCGCGTTCGCGTTTCCGTTCGCCTTCGCGCTCGCGTTCACGTTCGCGTTCCGTTCGCGTTCACGTTCGCGTTTGCGTTTGCGTTCGCGTTCGCGCTCGCGTTCACTTTTGCGTTTGCATTTGCGTTCGCCTTCGCGTGCGCGCTCGCGTTTGCGTTTGCGTGTGCGTTTGCGTTTGCGTTTGCGTTTTCGTTTGCGTTTGCGTTTGCGTTTGCGGTTTCGTTTGCGTTTGCGTTTGTTTTTTCGTTTGCGCTGGCGTTTGGGTTTCCGTTTGCGTTTGCGTTTGCACGATGGCTTGGAATGGTCTGCTTACAGTACAATAGCATTCCTTCGTTACATGGAAGGGAATACTTGTCTTCTTTTTTCTTGTTGAGGAGAAAGAAATAAAATTTTCATTGTATATATTACTATTTTGTGTCATTGTGATGATGAATAACTTGTTTACCACTTATCTATTGGCATCACTGCTGGATATCTAGTACTTTCTGTAATTCTAGTCATTGCAGTAATAAAAATAAATGATTATTGTTACACCTTAACTTTAGCTTCACGTAGTGCGGCAATTATCTCGTTGTGAATGCTAGTGTTTCCTGCCGACATTGATGCTAACAATTTCCTTTAATACTTTGCTAATGATTTGGATTCAGACAAGCTAAAACTCAATCACTTTATTACTTACTGCAATTTTTGCATTTTACGTTCTGTTTTGAGTATAGAAGTTGTGCGAGATTTAATGGCAGGTGAGGTAACACATACGGTAATGTTTTTCCAGGTTGCAGTAATGGTTTAATTATAATATATCTTTACTATTAGTTTCTTGTACTGGGTGGCTCGTTTAGTATGACGTATCGCCTTATATGAGAAAGTAAAGTAGGTAGAAAGATTTTCTTCAAATATAAGTTGTTCATATTTATCGGAACTTTATCTCTTTGTAAAAGTTTTATCCTAAAAAAATTACGTATTGAGTGGTGGCAATAAGTTACATGTTGTTAAATAGAACACCTTGTATACTACTGCATATTTAAATAATTCTTCAAACGACAATTGCAAAAATATAACGCAAGAGTGGTTTGCGAATATTTGTTTCTGACTTTTGAGAAAGGCCCGTAAAATGGACCTGGAAGCTTTCACGTGGCATCACAAAAATTTCATTTTAGTTTTTTGTCAATTAATTCTCCCAAATTTTAAAACCTATTAATCAAAAATCTATATTGCCAATATTTAAGAGTTGTGGTTTTTCTCCATTCTTTAAATGCAACACACTATACATGAACACTTCTTCGAATAGGGCATTTAAGAGCTACTAGTAATTCATTTTAGTAAATGTAGAATATATAGGGATGCATAAAATATAACATTTCCATAGCAACTAAAAAGTTTGTTGTATTTGTCAAAAGTGAAATTCTTGTCACATCTAGTTTACTAATTTTGCTTAGTTCGCTCAAACAATGTATAACTCATGCGCCTTCGACTTTTATAAAAAATAATAAGTGTACTGTATTGGCGAGCCGTCTCTTCTTTGAAAAGTTTCCCAGCAGCACGATTCCAACTCGTAAAACAATTTGAAGGCTGTATCATTCTTTGAAAAAAAAGTTTCCAGTAAAGAAACAAATAAGAAGACATGTTCTTGCTGACAATACTCCATTTTAACGAAAATCCAGCAACCTCAACACGGAAGGTGCTTCTTCATATATACATTCCGAGATTTAATTTAATGACCTGTCTTAAGATTAACAAATATAAAAATGTTAAATTTCAACAGAAGCAAGAACTACAACCAAATGATTTGGATAGTCGGATGATATTCTGTTCATTATTTATCGATCGGCATTTTAGAGATCGTATTTAACAAAATGTATTGTTGACGGATGAGTCTATATTTACAACTGCCGGAGATATTTTCAACCGAAAGAATACCTGTTATTGGATTGATTAAAATAAGCACAAACTGAGAGAAACGAAAAAGTACGAGAGATCTGTTTGGTGTAACATATGGAGAAACTCCAGAATAGGACCTATATTATTTAATAGCAATATGAACTCCGAAAAATGATATAATAGAAACGATTTATAGAGAAAGTTAACAATGAAATTTGTCAGCCAAAAAACACATTTAACAAAATTTAATCTAGTTATGATGTAAGTGTAAAGTTGTGAAAAACTTCAATTTGAAAATGATAGAAGCATTCACAAATCCAAACATTATTGTTAGCTTTCGTTGTAGAGAGTGTTCTGGTTTGTCATCTTTGAGGCAGTTTAACAATATTTAATTTTTATGACCTAGTTATTCTTTACTATAAATTTTATAGTTGGCTTTATACGTTTCTCAAACTGTTATATTAATAGCAGGCTTATGTTTATGTTTTAATTTTTCAAATTTGACAAAATTGTTTAACAATTTTTAACAAACATTACTACTGACGAATATAACTGTAAGTGTTATCGCAAACGTTTAGATTGTATAATTTAAAGTACACCATTAAAAAACCCCAAAAAAGATAAGTATTTTATTATGACTGTTAATGGTGAAAGTTTACATTTTCATATAATTATGTAATGTCTATAACAAGAGATACTTTTTGTTATTGTCATAGCAACGTTCCCTGTGTAACAATCACAATGGATTTTTTCGACATGAATTGATTACCATCTCTTTAACTTATATAGGTCATCACGAAGAATTTACACTGCCGCATTTTACTGTAAAATGGAGGCAATTCCATACCAGATAGTAGATGCAACTGGTAACCTATTATGTCAGTAAGTCTCCATCACTGCTCTATAGAATCCTATCCTAAATAGGTTTCGGGTTCTTCGCAATCATATATACGAATTATTATCTTCTCGCTAAGAGTTTCATACGATACAGTTCTTTAACCCATGTTTGTTGGGAGCCATGACCCATCAGGTGAGTAGAAATAATTTGCAATTACTCCTTGATTACACCACTCAATATCTCTTTGTCCACTAAATCTTACAAATGATTCAAAATTTAATTGGGGTGATACACCAAAACCAATATATTTTAATTTACATTTATTTATAAAATGCTGTACATTATTAATTAAAATATTGCGACATTCATTTGAATTTGTGATATTCATAATCTTACACGTTTGTACAGCTTGTTTCCCAATATGCACGACACTGACTTCTAACGTACTCTATCTTTATTTATAACTCATCGTCCCTACGCCCTCATATATCTCCTCTATTTCTCATTTAAAGTTAGTAATGAAACTTCCAACGTGACCTCAACAAAACTACTCCAAGGTGAACGGTTCGTCACGTCTCCCACCACACATCAAGGTTATTGCACCTGTTGTTCCACTTCACTACACACTTACACCGGGATTGTCGACTGCCTCAACACAATAAGGTTACTCATCGGTATCTGTGTACATAGTTTTTCCTACTTTAAAATGAGGTAAAGCTACACATATATACCAATGCGTCATTTCCAACGGTATCAGTATGTCGAATAACATGAGGATTGAAAGTCTCGTAAATGCTACGAACCGTCGTTTTTGTTTAATCGTAATGTGCAGTGAATCTGCAAACTAATACGCAACTGGGTTCAGCTCGAAAAAAAGGGGTTACAACCTTAGAAGCCCTACGGGATACATATCAAGATGTACTGTGGAATTCGGTATGGTTCACCAACTTGAATAGACGAATTCGATAGTTCCACCATCATGCCATCATGAATAACTTACTCACTCACATTTGGCCTTCCACCTCGTTATCACTTTGTTGGCTATATGCATCTATGAAATGTCTGCAATAAAATATTGCAACCAACCAAATAAATTATTGACCACCATACACATATCGAAAGATGACTTTCAGCATACCCAATGTCATATCAAGCACTCCTAACAATATTACACGACGTAAATGAGGACGATTCATGCGTTCTTTGTGGTAAAGTATACTATCTCGACGATTAATATCTTTATGCACGATTAAATCATAATAACATAATTACAACCAAATTTCTTTGGGGAAAACGTGGGTTTATAGCCCGCGAACGTCATTATGACTAGCGAACTATAATGCAACGTCAGAAATTGAAAAAAATAAGCACAAAGTTATGAGTTTATTTAAAAGTATTTACAATGCAATTATTACAATTAGTTGTTTATACCAGGTGGTACAATTCCTCAATTTCATTCATCATCTTGTTTCTGGAAATATCTCAGTTATTACGTTTAAAACTGACTAAACCAAAACGTCGAGATTGGTTCCTCTTCTATTGACTTCAAATTTAAATATTTCGTATGTGGGGTTAGGGTATCCTAATGGCAATTATCTGATAACCCGGTACAAGGGAATCTAAGTTGGTCACCCCACAGCATGATACAGAAGTGGAAAGGACTTTTTGCATTTGTACTAAACCAAAATGTTTTGTCCCCAAAGGAAACCATTAATTTTCAAAGTGGACTTATTGCATTTCTACAAAATCAAATTGTTTTTCTTTATTTAGGAAATCATATAGATAAACTCATTTTCATATCATTTTTTCCGAATTTTGCATGTCAAGAGGTTTAGTGTCAGAGGTACAGCTTCAATAAATATTTGGTAGACGTTATAGATCTTACTTTAGTAAATAGTTTTTATTAAATGTCTCAGAAACAGCTGGACTAATTATATTCTATGCAGTTTTCTGAAACGATGAGTAATTTGGCGTAAAAAAAATTCGTAAGGTGTTGCCTATTTTCATTAGTATTTTTTATATGGTTACCCATAACCATCTAACGGCAATTATTAACATGGTAATTTATTATAAGTTTGTTATGAACGAATAAGTTCAAAGGTAAATATGTAATTAAAAATTAAAAAAGTTTACATCGATTGGGGTTTGAATCTCGATGGCGCAGATGGTTAGCCCGGTACTCTAGAAAGTACGTCGTAAGTTCAAATCCTACTCGAGGGGAACTTTTTATTTACGTATTTAATAAAATTAATAATAATTTTTGTTACCATGGTAATTCACAAAAAAACCTTCATCGATCCGCTTAAAAAAATTGTGTTACTTAAAATAAATGAAAAAACGGAAAATTTAACATATCTAACAGAACTTTCTTATAGACCTAGACGATCAGATTTTTTCTTTTTTGATCTAATTTAAATAGAATAATTGCTTTTGCTATATAACAAACTAAAAATAAAGACGTAGATTTATTTATACTACTCATGGTCATAAACCATTGTATTTATAAATACAAAATATGTACATTTATTACCTGTTTAACTACTGATTATATTTAAATTATTACTTAATTCATTCCATGCAAAATAATGTTTACATAATTATATTTCAACACGAAGTTGTGTTCAGGGTATCATAAATTTTAACCATAATTAATTTTTTTTTTTGTTATTGGCATTATAACACAACACAAATTTTAAAATATTTAAGAAAGAACTGAATTGTGACGTACATATTTACATGTATAAAATATTGAGAAGCAACAACTAAAGTGACACTTGTTATTTCACAAAAAAGCCCAGCGATCCCGTTTCTTTTGCAAATAATAATAGTTTTAGCGAGTAACTAAGTGCATTTTTCCCTCGTGAGCACTTTCATCTGAAAAGATTTTGTGTTTAACGAACATCTATCTTGATTCTATCGAAACTTAAACCGTTTTTATCGCCTTGATTATTTACTTAAAAGAATATAACGAATTGACATGGATGAGGTTCTTTTCACAATAGGCATGCGTGTTGTCAAATATCCAGGATAGAATTATATCAGAGATTACAAAACATAGATTCTCAACATCATCATCTAGAATATACAACACTGCAGAAGAACTGAAGAATTGTATTCGAGAATGCGTGCGTGTGTGAGTGCCTGCACATTATATATATATATATATATATATATATATATATATATATATATATATATATATATATATACACGTGTGTGTGTGTGTGTGTGTGTGTGAGTGAGTGTGCGAGTGTGTGAGTATGTGAGTGTGTGAGTGTGAGAGTGTGTGAGTGTGTGAGTGTGTGAGTGTGTGAGTGTGTGAGTGTGTGAGTGTGTGAGTGTGAGTGTGTATGTGTGTGTGAGTGAGTGAGTCTATGATTGTGAATGCCTACGTGCATGTTTGTATGTGTGAGTTTGTGTGTGTGTGCGTGCATGGTCGCGTGCTTATGTGTAGCTGCTTAGAAAGTGTAGAATTTGCATTTTCTTTAAATTATCCTATAAATGCACCTTTAGGCAATAAATTATTCCAGTTCCGCCGCTGTCATTGATGTCAATTGGGGTTTTATCAACAGTAGAAATAATGCATTAACTATAATTACTATTTTATTAACAAATATATGTATTTTTGGCTGTATGTGCATAAAAAGGTAAACAACAATCCCTAATTGTATATGAAAGGTTAGTTAGTAACATACTATTCGTCTGTTAACTGATGAACTACACAGTATGTTCCCAGGTAAGATTTAGTGCAAACATCTTTTTCGTGCTTTGTTTGTTTAATGCATGCTTCGGCTAATTCGTGAGGTATAAAATGAGCTTTATCTACTATTACGGAGTGGTCAAAATCCCCTTCTGGCGTCAAAAAATTTAAACTCTTATACAAGCATCTCAAATAACACCTAAATGCACTATTATCTGGAATGAAAACTTTGCGCAGTATATCTCTTGCAGCTTGTGGATCAACGTCAAACTCAGTTGCGCAAGGTTCTAGATGCCCAAGTGCTACTCCATCCCAGATTTCTATCATATAGTCGGGAATCTATTTATAATGAAAGTAATATTTAGTATCTTTTTTTAATTACATTTAATATAATACCTTCTTAGATACCACCACACTAAAAAGAAGAAACACCACAAATCGCGTCATCACTAACTTATCTTTTGTAATGTTTGCACCTCAATACTCCCTTTTTCTCCGTACCCGTTCGTATATACTAAGCTGTTGTTAAAACAAAATTTTAATAAAAAAATACGGCATTTAAATTAAAATTCCCACTGTATAATGAGCTATGGAACATATCTCGTACATAATGCATTAATTATTATTAACTTAATATAAAATTTCATTAATAATATGTGGACAACATTTATTGTGAACTTTATTACTATTACTTTAATGTATAAGAGGTATACAAATATTTTTAATTCACCTGGGGTAGAGTAGAATTGTAACCCTGAGATATACCAGTGTCCACATTTAACCCGCCAAAAAGCTAGGAATGAGTTATTGTACTTAAATTTCCTTCTTGGAAAAATTCAGGCCATGAAAGCGTACAGTTTACATTAAATTTTGTCTACATGTTGTACACCAGTCCTGCTTTTCATTTGATCCTAACTAGCAATATAAGGCCGAAGCTAATTCACCGTGCACATACGCGCCCTCCGCTTCTGGGTCAAAGGTTATTGATCCTTAAACTAATATAAAGCCTAACTAAACTCAACTAACTCAAAAAGTCACCACAAAAAAAATAAGTCACTACAAAAGTCACTTGGTTTTCAAGGTCACTTTGTCGCGAAAGCAACATAAAACGTTACTAAAAAATCAGTCAGATCATTGCTAAACATAGTTGGTTTGCGTCCTCACTAGAAGGTGGTCGCATCATAGCTGAAAATGGTCGGTTCGCGTCTTAGCTAAAACTGATAGTGACAGCATCATCGCTAAAAATAACTGATGCATCTTATTAAAAATAGCGCAATATGTGTGGTAACCAAATAGATGTTTCATATCTGCACCAATGTAAGGTAGTGAGGAGTTTAGGGTAACAATATAAAAACTTAGTATAATGTGTAGAGTGTTATGTAGAATATGTGGATGGAATACCGAATTGAGAAGAGCGGTGGAACGCTTGAAGCAGGAATTCGCGAAATTAGTATTCGATTCCCAACATGAAGCAGTTTACGGGCGAGATGATTATATTCAGGAAGAGTACAATATCTTAGCGAAAAAGTATGGAACAGGAGTAACGATATGTGAAAAGTTTGTAAGTTTAAAAAGAATATGTAAAAAATATTTTGTAAAACTAAAAGTTGCGCGATTGCATAAGTTTAGCAACGATACAAAAAAAGTGAACAGCATCCCCTCTGCCATCAAAATCGGGATGCCGTAATATATAAAAGGACACGTCAAGACGGATCAATCTGCATCGCACAGCAGCACTTTCTGCTAATCCTTCACGAACGTGAAAGAGTTGGAGGTGGGTGCAAATTATATAGTATGGGAGACATACTATGATTGAAACTGAGATCTTCAAGTGCATACTTCCCTTACGTTTTTATGAATATTTCAAAAAAGAAGAGCGCATTGTAACGTTTAAACAATCTCTGGCTTGGAAAGACGTGTATATCACAAGCTCGGGAACTGTAGGAAAAACAACTAATTCAACATTTCTGTAAAAAAAATGTATATGCATGTATAACTGTTTGGAAATAAACTATATATCTGTTATTGCAAAAATGTCTTTTATTTCTTCATTACATGAAGGGTACCTACTCGTCATAATGACGAGAGTTGCTATTGACGAGACTAATAATAATATGGTAGTGTGGGCCTTTGCGTATTATAATGTAAGAAGAGGGCTGTGGGAAAGTTTGGCGCTGGATAGATTACGTTTCCGTCGTAAATTAAAACAATTCGGATGCATTTTATCACCCATACTACTAGAGCAACATAGTGCTAAGGTATATCATGACAGATTCCAAGCATTGTTCTCCCCTCTACCATCATAATAATCTTATGAGGTGGGAAAAACGATATATTATAATCAAATATATTTATATATATATATATATATATATATATATATATATATATATATATATATATATTGCGGTTGCAAATTCATCAGTCGTTGTCGTCAATGTAAGTCCACTCCAATGAATTTGAAAAGATTCTGCATCGATGCCCAGAATAACTGTAGTAACTTCTTCACATATTCGTGTTTGTGTTGTAATGATGTGGACAGTTCTACCATAGCAGCTACATCTACCGAGTGGTCTTCCCGAAATGAAAATGTCAGCGCTAACGATTAACGCTTAATTGATTGTAGCTCATATGATTTATTCGAAGTCAATTCTCCAAAAAAGATACGTTGAAGTTAGATACAATACACACTTTCATCTTGCGCCAGTTATACGAATCGTATGTACAGGCGGACCCTCGTTATCAAAATAGAAAGTTAGGAGCCAAACATACCTGACAATTTTTTCTCTGCTCCCAAAAGACTGAAAACCACATTGATTTATCAAACATCAACGAGGAGACGGTCGTTAAATACAAGCAAAGTTCGTGATTGCTTGGTAGCAAGTAGGAAAGATTGGAGAGTTCTGGATCACACCACAATTTCAAGGTCCCACAATCTCAAGGTCTCCACATTCTCAAGGTTACACAATATCTAGGTCATTTGTGTGCGCTACTTTCCCAAAGTCCCACTTGACCAAGGTTACCACATTTCCAAAGGGCCAAAATATGTACGTCATTCGTTTCTTATGCTTTTACAAGGCTACACATTCTCAAAGAAATTTGTGTACCCTATCTACTCTCATAGCTATCTCACTTTTTTAAGGCTTGATCATGTAATTATTTACAATTGTCTGATACCACACTTATAACACCAAACAATTCGTTAGTCCATAATAACAGATCGTTAGTGAACATACAGAAGTTTCAGTATCTGCTTTCTTTCCTACAGGGTGAATCACTTAACTTAATAAAATCTGTCCAAACTACTGATGCAAATTATCCCATTCCTTTTCATTCATTAGTAAAAAGATTTCAAAATAAGCGAGTTTTAGCTACCGCTTATTGGGATGCAATAATGAATATTTCGGTTATGAAAAATAATTGTTCAAAGGATCTCAGGAATATTTTGGACACGTTTTCAGAAAATTTGTCCTCTTTAGAAGCACTCGAATTTTCAGTAGATCAATGGTGTCTTATTTTCATTTATTACTGCAGAAAATAGATAAAACGACTCGCACGTGATATGAAATGTCGTTCACTGAAAAAGAAATCCCTACTTACAAGGATTTGAGTGAATACTTAGAAAAGCAGTGCAAAGCTTTAGAATCAGTTCAGTATATGCCTGGGCAACAAGATGTCTCAGGAAATAAAACTGGAAAGCTGTCGGCACCCACCTATGGTACCTCTAAGCCGAACAACCCTCCAAATTACTTAAACAAATCTTCACTTTCTACATTGCTTGCCAGTAATACACCAGGAGCATCAAAAAATTTTCAATCTTGTTCTCATTCACAAAAGTGTGAACTTTGCAAAAATTCTTACGATCCTTTGTCGCAGTGTTCAGAATTTATAAAAACTCCTGCGGAACGTTATGCTTGTATTAAACAAATAAATGCTTGCATAAACTGCCTTAGATTCAATCACTTGTTGAAAGATTGTCCTTCAACCTACAATTGCCGCATTTGTCGTTATCGCCATCATACCATGCTTCATTTGGTACAAAATTCAGGCACAAAGAAATCAAGTCAACCAATTACCAGTACTTCCTTTGTTCGAAATTCGAAGGCACCTTCAAGTGGTGTTCAGCAAAATACTCAACAATCAACAAATAGCTCTTTTAGTTTAGACGATACCGATTCTTCGCCTCAAACTTCGCTATCCCTTAGTTCCCAAGCTAACCAATCTTTGAATTACTGCACTTCATTCTCGACTTCTACGTTTGATACTACTGTTCTTCTGTCTACTGCCATTCTAGAGATTTTAGACGCAAATGGAAAATTCCAAACAATTCGTGTTGTATTAGATTCGGCAAGTCAAGCAAATTTCATTAGTCAAAAATGCCTCAACCGTCTAGGATTAAAAAAAGAGAGATACTGTACCCCAATCCAGGGATTAAATCAATCCTTTTCGACTACCAAGGGGATTGCTCGTTGTACTGTTCGCCCGATTGGAGCTACGGAACCAATTCTCTCATTTGATGTCTTGGTTCTACCAAACCTTTGCACAGATATGCCTGCGTTTCCTATAAACACGAGAGATTGGGATCACATCTCTAATCTTAAACTAGGGGATGATACGCTCCATATACCTACATCGGTAGATATGCCACTGGGAGCTGAAACATATGCGCATATTTTGAAACCAGGTCGTATTCATACTCAACCAGGGAAACCAACCGTTACAGAAACGGTTTTTGGTTGGGTCCTTTTAGGAAAGACGTAAGATGTTTGCACTTTACATCGATCCTTGCAATCATTTTCGATCTTTCTAGATGATCCCTTAGACTCGATTGTTAGAACGAGTCTATCGACAAACCACATCACGCAACAGCGATGGACGTTTTATTGTATCATTGCCATTTAAACAGGGAGAGCCTGATTTGGGGATTACATTTTCCTTAGCTTATCGATGCTTTATATCGTTAGAATCAAAACTTGGTAAAAATTTTGAACTTCGACTCCTGTACTCCAAGTTTATGAAGGATTACCTAGAAAACGGTCATATGAGCATAGTAAAAATTATTGAGGGAAATCCCAAAGGTCTTTGTTATCTACCGCACCATGGCGTTTTGAAATCGAATAAAACCATGTCGAAAATAAGAGTTGTTTTCAATGCTTCGGCAAAGGGTTCGAAAGGAATCAGTTTGAAGATACCTTATTTGCCGGATCCAAACTCCAAACGAATATATGCCTAATTTCGTTAAAATTTCGAGTTCATCTAATAGTTTTTTTGGCAGATATTAAGCAAATGTTCCTACAAATTTGGATAAACCCTGCCCATAGAGATTACCAAGGGTTACACTGGCGATTCAGTCCCAACGAACCTGTTCAGCAATATCGTCTCAATACCGTATCCTTTGGTGTAACTTCAAGTCCATATTTAGCTCTTAGAACCGTAAGAGAATTAGCAAATCTAGAGATGAAAAGGTATCCCGAAGCGGCACAAGTTCTCCTTAACAACACCTTTATGGATGACATTTGCGTCGGAAGTACCAATTCAAGTTCTGCGTTGCCTTTACAGCAGGATCTAATTACCTTGCTAGAATCTGGTGGATTTGAGCTACGAAAGTGGGCAAGCAATTCCCCCGAATTACTTCGGAATTACCTCGCTTCGGAACGTCAAATCCCAATTTCGTTCGATAAGGAAGAATCCATAGTCATTAAGGTTCTGGGCCTACTTTACAATCCGTGTTCTGACACATTTTCGTATGCATTCACTCCTTCGGAAAAGGCTTGCACAAAACGAAATATTTTGTCCGACATTGCGAGGATTTTCGATCCTCTAGGTTTTATCACCCCTATTTCATTCTTAGCAAAGCACATTATGCAACGCCTTTGGGTCTCGGGTATCGATTGGGATGACTATCCTTCGCAGCAAATAATTGAAATTTGGTCACAGTTTAAAGCCGAACTTTCTTATCTCTCTCAAATTGCATTGCCTCGTTATATTTTTGTACAAAGATTGCAGAGATGCCAAATATTAGGGTTTTGTGATGCCTCAGAATTAGGATATGTATGTGGCGTGTATCTTCGTACCGAGGGGTTTGACGCTTCGATAAAGTCCTCTTTAGTTATGGACAAAGGAAAGGAAGCCCCCTTGAAAACCCTCACTATCCCAAGACTCGAACTGCTGGGTGCTACTTTACTAGCCGATTTAATGAAATTCGTACTCGACACTTATTCATCCTGGCGTTTTCTGACTCCAGCATTTTATTATCCTGGGTCTGTAGTTCATCACATAAGTGGAAAACGTTTATCGCTAATCGTGTCAGTCATATACAGGGAAAAATCCCACATGTTCGATGGCATCATATCATATCAACGGAAAATCCTGTAGATTGTGAAAGTCGAGAACTAACCCCCAAAAAACTCATTGAACATCCCTTGTGGTTTAAAGGACCTCCGCTGATCAATCTGCCTTGTTCTGATTGGAACCTTTCTGAATTTAGGTGTCCGAACTCGAGAAGCCCAGAAGTAATACAGGAACAGCAAACTGTTGTTTTAAATACCAATATCAGTGACAATTTCGTAGATACCTTGTTAGATCGATTTTCATCTTTGGGAAAAATTCAACGCCTTCTTGGTTATGTATTATGATTTGTTCACAACTCAAAACCCAATGTGTCTAAATTAACTAGTTCTTTATCAGAAAACGAGCTTCAAATTTCGTTATACACTTTATTAAAAAGAGTTCAAGGTATTCACTTCTCTGAACTTATGTTTAAAATTCAAAATAATTTGCTTTTGCCAAAACCTTTTCGTAAATTGGTGTTATTTCTGGATGAAAGAGGACTGATCAGGGTGGTCGGTTGTCTTAGATATTCAACCCTTTCGATGGACGCTAAACATCCCTTGTTATTACCACGAGATCATCGACTTACCTATTTGATAGTTGAAAATGCTCACAGCAACATTTGCACCCTGGTCTGAATACCCTTCAATATCTTCTTAAACAACAGTTTTGGATTTTATCTAGTCGTAGAGCTGTCGAGAAGGTCGCATCAAAATGTCTTCGTTGTTTCCGAGCCAAGCACAAGTTCTATAAGCCATACATGGGAGATTTGCCGTCTTTCCGGATTAGACAATTAAAATGTTTCTCTCATGTGGTAATAGATTATGCTGGTCCCGTACATATCACCATGGGCCGGTATCAGGGTGCTAAAGTTTTAAAGGCCTACATTTGTGCTTTTTTTTGTTGCGCAACTAAAGCGATACACATTGAATTAGTGTCGGACCTGACATCGGAAGCGTTTCTCGCAGCCTTTCGTCGTTTGATCGAGCGACGAGGGAAATGTACCAACATTTATAGTGATTGTGGGACCGATTTTATTGGCGCAAAAAACCTACTCAATAAGCTGGCTAACCAATCGGCTCACACCCTAGACATCACTTGGCAGACCAGTGCACCTGCCTCTCCTCACTTTAATGGATTAGCAGGCGTAAAATCTATATATATATATATATACATTTGATACAAGTCGTAGGAGAACAAACCTTGACGTATGAGGAACTTCTCACTTTGTTATCGCAGATCGAACCCTTGCTAAACTCTCGGCCTCTGAGCCCACTGAGCTCCGATCCCAACGATGTATCGTCCTTGTCTCCAGCCCATTTTCTAAATCTGGAACCACTAAATTCAGCTCCTGATTCCGATTTGTCTAATCTAAAATTAAACTTTTTATCTCGATTTTTGGAATCGTTGGTCAACCGAATATCCCCACACTCTACAGCAAAGATCTAAATGGAACAAGTCGGGCTCGGAAATTAAACTAAATGCCCTAGTTCTAATTAGAAATGAAAATAAACCCCCTTTACAATGGGCTCTTGGTAGAATAATGGAATTACACACCGGTCGTGATGGACATACTAGAGTTGTTACTGTTAAAACAGAGAATTGTTGAAACGTCCAATTGTTAAGTCCATTACCAGACCAAAATTTAAAATAAACTATTTCCAAAACTACTACTCTCTTAGAGAACTAATTTTTATTTTTTTTTGTTTTGTTGTTAATGACAGTGAATTGAAATATTTAGAGTCTATATTACCTAATTAATTTAGTTTTATTCTTCTCTCATTTAGAAACATAATTCGACTACTTTTGAATTTAAAACTTTCGGTTTTGGTGGGCGGAAAATGTACATGCAAGCCTAAAATATCAAATTCATTTTTCAATGTAAAATCCCGTAAAAATCATACAGGTTCTAAGTTATCGCGCTTATCAATTTTAAAAATGAGTTTGCCTTTGGACGTCTCGCTGGCTTGTTGTACGTGAACCGGTCAGTTGTCATTTTTATCAATAATTTACGTGCTGTTGTTGTTATTGGTTTATCAACGGGGGCCCCCTTCCACCAGAAGTAGCCTGTACTACCAAGTCAAGGTAAGCGCTTTGTTTTTTTTTTTCTTAGTTCTGTATGATAACAGATTTGACAATTTTTAAAGTATTCAACTTACAGTCCACTATTGAAACAATATTTTTTTTATCTATCTCTTGCACAAACAATATATATATATATATATATATATATATATATATATATATTATTATAAGTATTTTGTACTCTAGCAAAGTACAGGTCGTAGGTTCAAATCCTACTCGAGGTGAACTTTTTATTTATGTATTTAATAAAATTAATAATAATTTTTAATTACATATTTACCTTTGAACTTACTCGTTCATAACAAAATACTTATAATAATTTAATATTAGTCAAGTTGCTTTGGTATGTGCGAATATTTGCGATATTGCAGGCTCACATTCCATTAATATAAGTAATTTGATTGTAATCTCATTATATTTAGAATTGACATCCGTTCTACATACATAAAGACAAAATTTACATCCATTGGGGCTTGAACCTTGGTGGCGCAGTTGGTTAGCGCGGTACTCTAGCAAAGTACAGGTCGTAGGTTCAAATCCTACTCGATGTGAACTTTTTAGTTATGTATTTAATAAAATTAATAATAATAATATATATATATATATATATATATATATATATATATATTAAGTTTTTGTTATGAACGAATAAGTTCAAAGCTAATATGTAATTAAAATTATTATTAACCTTATTAAATAAATAAATAAAGCATACTCGAATAGGATTTGAACCTATGACTGCACTAGATACAAACTGATAATTCAAGCAATCTATGTAAATTTGTCTTTATGTATGTAGAACTGATGTAAATTCTAAATATAATGAGACTACAATCAAATTATTATATTAATGGAATGTGAACCTGCAATATCGCAAGGATTTAGAATTCATCAGTTCTACATACATAAAGACAAAATTTACATCGATAGGGGCTTGAACCTTGATGGCGCAGTTGGTTAGCGCGGTACTTTAGCAAAGTACAGGTCGTAGGTTCAAAACCTACTCGAGGTAAACTTTTTATTTATGTATTTAATAAAATTAATAATAATTTTTAAATATATGTGTGTATATATATATATATATATATATATATATATATATATATAATGCAAAGTTGATCTAAACAAGAACATCTTGGGCACTACTGTTTTATCAGACGCCTCCACAACAGATTTGTAGTCTACCTCCTTCAGCACTTTTTGAATAACGATTTTCTTAACACCCTTCACTTTCTTAACTACTTGATCATCAGCAAGCTTTTGATAATAAGATTTTGAGCCTGCTGCATAAAAATATTGAATAGCTTTCCCTGCATACTCATCTTTCATTCTTCCGACGACAGATGTATTTTTATAGTTGGATGTGTCATATTCATCAACATTATTTCGCTTATGCTCATACACATCATCAGTTGTTATCTCGACAATTAAAGGATCTGTGTCTGTATAGAGCAATGTTACATTATTACCGTAATGACTGCGCAGGATATCGTAAAAAAATCGATACATTATAATTTTGATCTAAAACACTAAATCCGATATATACGTGTTTGTCATAAGCAACGACCTGTTTCGACAATTCCACTGCAAATAATTTGTCAGTGAATTGAATAAAATTCTTAAGTTGCGGTTTTGCGACGTACCGTGCTAGACCCAAACGACGACCGTTATTTTCCCAATGCGTTAATAACTTTATTACTCTTCTTTTGTCGACATTCTCCATTGTTTTACCAAATACACCATTGTTCATGCATTTTCGAATTTGTTCTTGGTTTGATTTCGAAGAGCTGTATTGAGGTCTATGTATGGTACTAGCCAAGGACTTTGACGAAACCGTAAAACTTTATTAATATGAGTCACAATTAACCCATTCTGTATACATTCTTTTAATTACCGGTAATGTATGACATAGTTAGTCTTATCACACAGGTTAGGAATTAATTTTTCCTCCTTGGAATGTGGTGCGTAGATCATTTCGGAACAAAAATGATGATCATTGTGCTCATCATGCGGGTGATGCGGAAATTGTATATCAACGTCTAGTACAAATCCGACATCGTGAACATCATTAATATATTGAATTGATTAATTTCCTCTTTAGTTAACCACATAAACACATCATGAAGGAGATATTGTCGCATACTCTATCCGTACAAGTTTGTAGCATCCAAATACTGCAGAAAGGCTTTAGGGCGTTTAGGGTCATAATTTGGGACAAACTTGTTATTATCAAAACTTCTGCGCTTAACACAAGTACTCACTCCACCTCGAATACCTTTCTTAAAAAAGAGGTTCATATCCATATCAATCAATAATTCCAGCTCTGCTTTAGTACATTTCCACATAGCATCTCACGCCAATCCAGATATTGTAACATACTGCGCTGGTTCTAATCCATGCATGTCTACACATAGCCGCCTAACATTTTTGAACACGTCAGCCAACTGCAACACGTCTGATATTAAATATATATCAGTATAATCCCCGAGTGTCATGAAGTCATTATCATCACCAAATATTTCCTTACCTTTCTACATTGATTATCTGATTAATTATGAGATAGAGTATCTAAGGATGCCGCCATAAACCTACAACTATCGACAAATCGCAAATTTATGTACTTCTGTTCACTAAGGCGGTGACCGTTAATGAATTCGTCTACATCAATATGGTTACTGAACGTTATATGTTTTTCACTATTAACAGGGAGTACGGTAATTTCTACAGTTTCACGCGCTAACTGTTTGATGAAGAGGTGGACATCGTAACCACCGAGATTATGGAAAAAAGTGGGATAAATGTAGGTAATTGATAGTTTAAATTGCAATTTGAATGTGCCGCATTACGATACATACCAGTGACATAACAGTGATCTCATACTTTAGAATTTGTAAGATCATCTCTAAAAATCTTGTCGCATATATGACAATTTCGACCTTGTTGATGTATCACCTGTTGTTCATCAGTTAGTGGTAACATTGGAACAACAGTTTTGAAATGTTCATTATATATCCCTTTCACATCACTTTCGATTCGTGTAATAAATACCTCCGCGGCATTAACCCCCCTATAAAGTTCTAATTTGGACAATGCATCGTTTACACCACACAACATAATAAGTGAATGAGTATGGTTCATGTTTACACTTTTTTATCGTGAACGGTTGTTCGGGATCGGGTTCAGCCGTATTTACCGGTACTAATAGAGTTTCAAAATCGGTATATATTACGAATGGTAGAAACACCTGTTTTTGATAGTTCCGTAATGCAAGTATATTTCCCGCATATAACTCCTCGGTTCTGTCTTTTCTTTGCATCACGTCAGGTGATTTAGTGTATACGAAGTTACAGTCGTGAGACACGTGTCGAGTTAATTGCTCCTGCTTTCTAGAATAATGAATACATAAATCACAAAAATATTTTGCCCCATTACGCGGGCTTATTTGGTTGCTAAGTAAACGAAAACTTTTTTTATCCATACATAATGCTGATTATCCGTTTAGTTACTGACTAATAGTAATAAATTAACAAAAATAGGTTGTTTAGCTCTGGTATAGTAGAGAGGACCATAAACATTGGTGGAGATATTATTGTTGAACTCAAAAGTTAAGATGTTAGTCAGCTTAACAGGAAATTCCACACCATTTCAGTTGAATAGCGTCCTGAAATCAGGGTAAGAAGTCGTCCGTTGTGGAAATACCTTCGGTGTCACTAATGCTGATACAATAGCCCACGCAAAGCAACAATTATCACTATTCTTCACATTCACTATGGCGTTCTTATACGCAATTTCAGCCGGTTCATTCATATAGGAGAACATTTCTACATGTTTACCTCTAAATATACGAAATGCACCAGCGACCACCCTACAAAACAACGTATATTAATAATATATTACATTACTATCATAACTCACACTTACCAAAATCTTTATGCAGAAATTCTGACTGATTAGCATCCAAGATTTCCACTACTCTTTGAAAATACTCTTCCAACACCATTCCGGCACTCAATATATCATATTCGTTTGAAAGGACTTCAATTCAGTACTTTTTCTACTGTGGAGAAAGCCCAAACTTGTATTAGTTTCAAAACATTCACTTTAACGTCACCCATAAACGTCTGGACATCAGTATTGGTATTGATAGTGATAGTCTATACGAAACAATGGGTTATTTAAAAGCATTGCGGATCACTTCAACCCCAGTATCAACGAGTAGACACACTTTTGATTTGTGCCTATTGCTTCTAACGTGTCCTTGATAAGCATATCGAGGAATATCAATTGAACTATCAGTGCAGTGCACAATCTCAACACTTTTGTTACTTTTCTTTCGTACTGGTTTGTTGCACTGGTCTGACTTACGCTTCCTTGAGTTGTTCAAACCCTATGGTCCTGTTTCTGCAAAGAACTCACCAGCATGCCTGTGTTGCGCATTGTTCTTTAAGTTGTTTAACCCTGATGGCCCAGATTGTGCAAGACACTTAGCAACATGTCTATGTTCCGTTCTGTTGGCGTCGGAAGTACTTGGTTGGACTACATTTCTATGTGCGGGACGATTTTGCGGTACAACCTGCTGTATCTCTGAAGGTGGGGTAGTTGGTATCTTTATCCAACGACTGGAAAGTAGCACTCAGGACCGGTCGGTCGTACTAGAACATCTAAGTGGACAGGAACAGATACATAACAGCATACAGGACGAGAAAAATGACTGTGGCAGGGCTCCAGACGCCGCTCCGGAGGTCTAGGAGGAAATGAGGAAAGCGCTGACGACAACATGCACGTCAATGACGACAAAGAAATTGACGATGACTGGTTTTGGGCTACACATATTCCGATGACTATTGGCCGCACTATGCTTCCTCCCCTCTACAACGTTATGTGTGCGATGGCGTCGGGAAACAGTGCCGCTCAACGCTATTCCGCGTATCTTATTATCGCTGGGTGGTACTGGCTCCTCTACGCTCATCGCATAATCACATGGGACCGTCTCACGTTCACGGTATGTATTCTCTTTATACTGCTTTTTATATTAATAATTCTTTCTTTCGTTATAGCTGACAACCATAGTGCCATTCGTCCGGAATTATGATGTCTTGATTACGGAGAGCTCTCTAGAAGAGCAGCTCGACTAGGCCCACGCTAGGCTTGTAACATTATACCTTGACTGGTATAGTGTTATAAGCCTAGCTATGCTAAGTGGGTATGATCACGCCATTGTACATCTGGATATGATACTCAAAACTGTCAAAGAAATTGCATGAACTGATCCGAGCTCGTAACGCAGCTCTTCGACATGTGGCCTTTCCAAGTGATCAAGACAGGCATAGTAAGTATAACTGTTGACACAGCTCTCCTTCTACTTATAATTTATTTTTAGGAAAACGATGTCATCAGCAGTGTGGCCGTAGATCAGATAGACCAACACTAACTGATAGAGCGCGTTGACTATTATACAGACAGACAGGCAGACAGACACAGACAGACACACAGGTACACATCACACGGTGCATATGCTAAAATATATCAATGACGCTATCATGGTACACCATCATGTACCGCTGCTGAACATCTGCTAGTCATCTCGAAGAGCATCTTAAGACGATACGGTTGAATGCTTCATGCGTGGAGCTCGAATTAACCGATGGCAGCCATCGGACACTCCGCTACAGGAACATCTCCGTTGGGCACCACACTGCACGTACTCTCAATTCCTTGCACCACGTCCGCGTAGGTATAATGATACAGAAGTGGAATGCACATTTTGCACTTGTACTAAATCAAAATGTTTTATTCCTGGAGAAAATCGTATATCTGAATAATAAACTGATTACATTTGTACATACAACAAATAAATATATTATGTTTTTTTTCTGTGTTTAGTATTCTAAGTGTGGTATCAGACTATTGCAATAAATTACATGAACATGTGGGACCTTGGGCGTGTGGTGTGTTCCAAAGGTCTCCAATCTTACCTACTTCCGTGTGTCCGTGTGTCCGCTTGTCCGCGTGTCTGTGTGTCTGGGTGTCCGCGTGTACGCGTATCCGCGTGTACGCGTATCCGCAAGTCCGCGTGCCCGCGTGTCCGTGTGCCCGCGTGTCCGCGTGCCCGCGTGTCCGCGTGTGCGCGTGTTGGCGTGTCCTCGGGTCCGCACATCGAGTGCGGAAGTAAAATTGGTCAGTCCACTATGCTTCCATTATTATTCAAGTTAGTAAATAATTTCAGTTTATTGTAATAATTATTGTTATAATTACATTTGATCTGTAAACTCAACAACAAGATTAAATTACCATATTTCTTTTATTACTAGTTTCAAAATGTGAAATTCTAAAAATCATTTTATGCCAGAAAGATCTTCCAGCACTGATGGATAAAGATCATTATAAAAGGAAATTGACACATAATGCTACCTAACTGTTAGCAGTATTGTTGATGTTCTAACAACGATTGTTGCCATTGATGCTTAATTTGAAAATTATTATAGACCCGTAAGAGTACAGATATCCTGTTTGTCACATCATTGATTTAGTTAAAACTATTTGCTTGTGCTAGAAATTACTAAGGGTAATTGAAACAATTTTTTTTGTATGTTTAATACGGACTACTATATAATTGACCAGTTTATTAATTCACATTTTGTTATTTTGAAGATCAATATACTTATGTGCCTTTATTGTCTTGTTTTATTATTATGTGTACCTATGGTGAGTGGTAAGTAACTTTCTCTTTATAGCTATTTGTCAGCAGGCACTCTTAGATCCGTTGCGCTTATGACCCCCTTTTATCCTTGTGTTTCTATTTAACTGACCCCCGACCAACCGACGAGCTGCTGGCAACGAATCGTGTTGGCATCTGGAAGAAGTTACCTTCCTTTAATTATCGGTTTATTTTTTATTGTTCTTCATGTTGGTGACAGCTGCGTAACGAGCGGCAGTTTTAAGAATGGCGAGTCCTCTCACATTATCCAATAAATTTCTCCCAACAGTGCTGGTTAGATACAAAAAATCGAATCTTTTCAACATGCAATTTATTTACCTATAAACACTTCAATTATTTCAAGCGTTATACCTAAAATAGTAGATCAAGACGGTGATATCAATTTTAATGGAAAAGTCATTACGATAAGTTTAGATCTAACGAATATGGTGGCACGGTATAAAAAGATAATTAAACATTATTATTAATTTTATTAAATACAGAAATAAAAGGTTTACCTCGATTAGGATTTGAACCTAGAACTTTGCTAAAGTGCCGCGCTGACCAACTGCGCTATCGAGATTCAAGCCCCAATCGATGTAAATTTTGTCTTTATGTATGTAGAACTGATGTAAATTCTAAATATAATGTAAATGTAAATTTAGAGTTTACTTCAGTTCTACATACATAAACACAAAATTTACATAGATTGGGGCTTGAATCTCGATAGCGCAGTTGGTTAGCACGATACTCTAGCAAAGTACAGGTCGTAGGTTCAAATCCTACTCGAGGTAAACTTTTTATTTATGTATTTAATAAAATTAATAATAATTTTTAATTAAATATTTACTTTTGAACTTATTCGTTCATAACAAAAATTATAATAATTGTAAAAAAGATAATGTGGGGTAACTGAAAGTCAGTAAAGGCTTATCGATCAACCATTGACAGGTGCAAACAAAGCGTATTTACAATCTCTGGGTTTTACCATAATACAAGCATATTAGACGTTAATGAGAAGGTTCTTCTTGATAATGCAATTGTCAACGCCGAACTTCTCATTCACCAACCTCACACAAATCGTTTTGGAAAGAATGATGAAGTTATTATTATTATTATTATTATTTAGTTAATTTCGTTATGAAAAGAGCGATATTGCAGTAAATTCGGTAACCAAGTTAGGTTTAACATCAACAATAAAAGGGTTAATATCGCTAACATCAAACGATTATACTCGACAAGAAACGTGGGATGGTTTTCCACAACAAAAAGTGTGATTTTCGATGCACAAGGATACTTCACCGTTTGCCTTTCATTGCGAATACTTCTCGGTTTTGCAGAAGATTACAATAAAGTTATATTAGATATTAGACAGTAACTGGTGTTAATCCGTAGTAATAGTGACACAAATGCGTTAATTTTACGAACGCTGAAGAAACTCTGAAAGTTAATATCAAACAAGTGTACTGAAAAGTTCCACATATTATTCCAGCACTTGCAGAAGAGTTATTGTTAACCAAACACAAGTTTGATAAATCTGCTATTAAAACATTCATGTGTTTCTCAATACGGAACGTTATCCTAACGATAATTTAAATATTAGTTATGATAATTGTTTTACAAATTTGTATGAAGTGTACTTAACACATTGCGTGCCACGTCACACACATAGGGGTGACAGTGATGTTTCCGTGAGGGCCACGTCACCAATATAGTGACAGGCACATTTTCTTGTAGGCCGCGTCATACATATTTGTATGCCAGCCAACGTGTTTTAAATGAGGATATAACTTGGTAGCCTCCTATGAAACATCACTTTTTGGTTGGTTTTTGCAAACTAACAATCTTTGGTTTTATAGGACAATTTAAAACAAAAGTGTTCTTTTATAATTTATTTATTAATTAAAATGCCAGAAAAGTAAAAAACATTCACGTTTAAAAACGGGGGAAAAACATTAAAAAAAAAATTAGAACATTCTAAAAACGTAAAAAAATAAATGGAGGTAATGCAACCTAAACAGTTTCAATAAATAAGGTAAAATAATTCGTTAATTTTTCTGATGAATTAAATTAAAACATGGAAAACATAGCTGAGGTAAATCTACACAGCCATCGCAATGTGTATAGACCCCCTTTGCCTTTTTCCTGGCTTGATTACTTGATCACTTGAATTCTTCCATAACAACATGTACATTTTCGTCTCATCTTCTTGCCATTTTCGATTGTCGGAACCAAATGATGTGCTGATTTCTTTCCGTGCTTAGGTTGCGGTTCACTTGTTTGTTTAATATTGAGTAATTCGGCTGTCAACTGTTCATTAAAATTTACTATTCCATTTTTTTTTTAGTCACATGCTTGTACACGATCCAGGCGTTAACCACTGCTATTCCTAGGAGAAATTCTAACCCTAACTTTCGAAACCATTTTCGAAAGTTAGGGTTAGAATTTCTAGAGTTATTTGTACGTCGCCTGCTTCGACTTACGTCGAGCAGGTATTGAAGGTTGCATTTCCACAGCTAAACCACCACCTGCAGAGTAATTTGTTGGGAATTAATCTTGAATATCCGATTCTTCTGTAAATTGGTCCGCACCAGAAGATTGCTGTAATGAAGGAACAACATTCGCAGAAGTAGAGGGTTGATCCAATTCGATTGGGTCTATAGAACTACCTGGAGCAGTGTTAAGAGTAGGTTTGCTAGTAGGCGTATTTTTACGATTAACAGAAATTAATGTAGGTGAATGTTTAGTAGAGAAGACGGACATCACGAGTGTCTTTCCATACTAAAACGACAATACCGTTCTGGTCTTCACGAGCAATAATTTCGCCTTTTTTTAATTTGGCTATTACAACTTCCTTTGGCATATGTTTTTTGTTTGCTCTGAATGTTCCTACAACATGGGTATTCTGAACTACCAATGCTTTAGCCAAGTCATAACTGGTATAAAAGTTATCGATATATAAAGTTCTGCCCTGATTCAAAAGTGTTGCTACTAATTGTAAACAAACGTTATGCGCCAAACCAATTTCTCTTATACCACTTGCCGCCCTACCGGCATAAATTTTTATGGACCATGTATACCCATCAATGGAGCATAACTTAAATAGTTCTATGCCGTAGCGATGTGGTTTATTAGGAATATATTGACTAAAGATTAGGCGGCCTCTCCATGGCACAAGCGTCTCATCGATAACGATGTCCTGGTTTGGCATAAACAGTTCTTGAAATTTGCGATCAAATATGTCTAGTAACGGCAGTATTTTTCCCAGGCGATTTCCAACCTGAGTGTTTTCATTATTGTTGAAATGGATCATTGATAAAAGCATTGGGTACCTATTTCTTGACATAATGGAAGGCGGAATTTCGTTTTTGTAAATACCGCTTTTGGCCCAATGATTTTGGAGTGAACTAATTTTTACTAATCCCATCCATATCGTTAAGCCTAAGAATTTTCTTAGTTCTTCTACGTTCGCTCTTTCCATTTATTAAGTCGCAAATATTTCTTGGTAGCCCTGAGATTAATAGTTTGTCGATCAAACTCGTTTGTTTGTGCAACAATGTAGTTAAGTCATTCGTCATCCACCAAAAGGGAAAACACACCTAGAGAGGTAACGTCCGGCGAAATATCTTTTTGTACCCCATGGAGTTCAGTAAACTCAAGGTTTTTGTGTCTGCCTTCATACGTAGACCAAATACATTCTGGTGATACGAGATTGTCTGGTTCTTCTGATGCAGCTTCTCGCTCTTCCTCCAGAGTCATCTCCTGTAATACATCTGCAATATTGTCCTGCTGCTCATCATTGCTGCTCGACAATTCTTGCTCATTTTTACTGATCAATTCAACCCATAAAGGATCGTCAACAGAATCGTCGGAACTATAGTCCCGTTCATCTACCTCGTTCTCAAATTCGTCTATATTGTTCGCAATATCTTCTAGTTCTTTACCACTTAACTTCCGCTTACTCATTGTCACTTACTATTCACGCACTAAAAGTACCTAACTATTAACTACTTATCTCTTTCTAAGAACTCAGTACACACCTGCAACAAAAAATGAGTTAAAAACAAAAAACCACTGTCACCCATAAATGGGTGACGTGGCCCCACATGGAAAAAATATGAAAATATTTCCCAGGGGGGCATGTCACCCATATGTGGGTGACGGACAAAAAACTTAATGTAATAAAAAAACATCGAAAATACGTTTAGTTGTACATTGACACTAATAAGAATAGATAAAAAATAATAAACTCGGAAAAATTGATGCGACCCCCAGGAAATTTGTATTAAAATAGCTTGGCACACAATGTGTTAAAGTTTCAGGCATCATACTGTCAAAAAAAGGTCAACCCTCACTAACATCTGAATTTAAAAGAGTATCACCATTAATGGTTGTTGATTGTTCAAGGACCCACTGCACTCACAATCAATCGTACTTCGCGTAGTGTTTGAGGGATCACAAAATATACCGTCTAATACGACAGCTTATTGCTTAATACAGAATCGTGGAATCGTACATAGAATGCACTAACCAAAGCGACCAGACAAATATAATAAACGCAAAGTAAACAAATTCAGTTAGATACGTGTGTTGCTACAGAGAAGATGATCGCGATAGTTTGCGATGTGTAATGTAAATCAAGCTGCCCATTTTGTGTTCAAACCACCATTTCCCTGACACGTCTTAGATGTGGAATTTCAACCAGATGCCACCTGGTTAATCCATAATCATCACTATCAAGTGGGGACAACATTTTTTGATGTTACTGGGTAGATAAAAAATTATTTTATTCTTTTTAGTACATTTGGAAATAAAAGCGTTTTTTAAAAATGTTTTTTTTTACTTATTTTTATTTCAAAGGAGCACAAGCACAAGTTTTAATTTTACACTATAAAATTTCTTAGTCTTAATAAACAAATTCGTACACTTGTAACGCTTGTCAACAAGAAATGTTTTACTCCACTTAAATTCACCACAGACTTAAAACACATAGAAGGAGATGACCCTACGCACTCATATTTTGAACGTGACTTGCGCTTGGCTCACCAACTGCTGATTAAACGCAATGTTTTCGGTTGGTTTACAGTTTATTCTTTGGCTCTGTAAATTTAACAATCTTGTCTATTATTTTCCAAATGTATCCAGCACAAATTCCACACCACTCACTTTTGTTTTGTACGTATGTAATTCATTCTCTTATACTATTTTAATGTAAGCCAGCTACAGATTCTTTGCAGTACAATAAAAAAATTTCTTGAATATAAGGTCGGAGTAATGTCTATCTACTCTTAATGTACGTCAAAAGGTAGGAACTATAACATACTTTATGTGGCTTAAATCGGAGTAATCAATCTGGAAGTTTTTTCTTTACAATGTAGGTCAAAAGGTTACGCTGAAGGTAAAACTCTCAAGTCCATTAGTGGGTCAGTCTGGAAAGACTCAAGGCTTAATGCAGGTCAATAATGCACTATACAGGATATCCCGTAAAGAATGGGCCATAGTTCAGAGGTAGTTTTCTTGGGTTAAAATAACCCTATTTAGGCTAATTTTCCTTAAAAAGTTGCATTTTTTCTTTCACGTTTTTTCGGTAGCTGTCTCATTTTTTGAGATATCTTATCTAAACTTGATACAAGGAAGTTTTTCGGGTAGACAAACATGTATATCTATTTACTTTCAACGCAAAGATAGAGGGCGCCACCAACACCTTACTCAGGTTTCTGATTTCCTCTGTATTTTTTTGTGGATCAAGATTTTGAAAGATTATTTTATTTTCTTTAAAAAAGGTACTCTTATTCTATATCGCTAAAGGATTCCGCTTTAAAGGAAAATGCACTTAAAGTGAACTCGGCATTTGCATAAAATTTAATGCCATATTTAATTTAGTAGGTATCCATCACAAAATCGTAATTCTGATTTGAATTCTCATAAAATATCTTCGGTATGTTTTTTTTTACGCGCAACAAAATTTCAATAGACGTGCTGCGGTCAGATGTTATGGAAATATTTTTCCAAGTCGTACACAACCAGACAGAAAATTATTTTCAAGATTACGAGAAACAGGTAGATTTCGTCCTCGCTAGAATTTTGACCACCTATATTTCGTACCGGCTAACAAGAAGAAGAGGTCTTAGATCTAGTTGAAATTGATTCGTCTATTATCATTCGGCTAATATCTGCAAATGCTGGGTTATCTCGCAAGAACAGCAACTACACCCGTATCATTACACACCAGTCCAAAATTTATTGCCTCCACGAAGTCCTGATTTAAATGCAATGGAGTTTTTCTTCTAGGGGTACATAAAAACTTTAGTATATTCTGTTGCTGTGATTAATACAGGAGCTGAACTATATCAAAAAATTGTTGCAGCTGAAAATGCAATTAGAAATCTACATACATCGTTTTTTGCAGTAAGAAGAAATTTTTTGAAAAGATACCAAAGATGTATTAGGGCGAATGGCGAACATTTTGAAAATACCATTGATCATAATTAAATACCTGTTCAATGTTTTATATTTTTTAGTTGATTGTAAATATGCAAGTGAAATATGTACGTGTTGTAGAGTTCACTATAAGTGCATTTTTCTCGGAACCATTTAGCGATATACTATAAGATCGTCCTTTTTGAAAAAAATAAAATAATGTATAATGTAAGACGACAGGTCAAATGGAAAAAAAAGGGAAAGGTCACGTATTTCATTCCCTACTCAAGAGCGAAGGCGGACTGCTCGTGCTTTCCGAGCTCCTTCAGCCACAATCATGGATTCCCAGCATACATACATTACGTATATATGCATGGTGGGATTAAGAATGGGTATGGTCAAGATAGAACCAGAAGGAACGGAGTTAGGGTTCTGAGGAGGAAAATACTACCTCAGCATTCGCCTAAGTAGCCGCACATAGTATGAATATACGGAGTGACCATGCTGCTACATGTGCATGAGGAAAACCCCCTGAAAAAACCTCATACGGGGTAGACGGTAACGGGAATCGAACCCATTACCTTCTGAATGCTAAGTAGGTCATGTCACTACTACGGCACCAGCTCGGTGATCAGATGGACATATCTCCCGCTACATAACATAGGCCAAAAGTTCAGGTCGGAGTTTGATACCCTATTTGTGACGTCCCCTATCAACACAGGGATAATACTAATTACTCAAGGCAATAAAAGCTGCAATCCGGTAACGCCAAGTAGGAAATGTCTTTTTTAAGTTGTAACAAAATTGATATATGTAGAAAAATATCAAAATGTGAGGAACTTGAAAATGACAGGAAAATATAAAACAACGTTGTAGAGTTAAAAAAAAAATTAAAATCACTAAGATTTATTACGAGTAAGCGTTCTTATCGAAACTTTTACCTTTACATATTTTCTGCTTGACATTTCAACACAATGTGGACACTTTACTTGTTTGACATACGATATGGACTATAGTGATTTGTAAATCCGGCTTACGCAATACCAAACTTTGCCGCTAAACCCCACTTTAACAAATTAACCTTGTTAGTTCAAAAATCGAAACCTTCAATAGTTATTTGCATGACAAGGCCAGAAAATAGGTGTTTGCGAGTACGGGTAAATTTTTCTGGCCGAGACGGAGTCGAGGCTTGCAAATTTGTGAGTACCCGCAAACCAATTTATGGCAGAGGCATACACAAAATTTTTTATGCCGACGTCAACGATTGTTATTAAAATCCATAAACAAAATTATTGTACTTTTTAAAATTTCCTACCTGTTGAAATCAGGTTGGAAATACTGACAACTGACAGTAAGCAGTACAACCTAAAACATACAAACGCGAAATTATTCATTACTCAAATTTTGTATGAACCTTACCAGTTTGTTGAGTTTATAATAATTTATAGATGTAATTTGTAGTTTATAAGGAACTAATTTAGTATCATTTTTGCCAGCCTAGGCCGGAAAACGCATAGTTTCCCGACGCATTTGCGGTCTGAATATGCCCTATTATAAAACGAAGGCCCAAAAACTTAGTTACAGGGATTGATCAATGCACCTTAGGGTTGTGTCTACTAATAAAGAATACTAGTAATAGGAAAAATGTTGTCTTAGCTTAACTAAACACCAGTATGACTAAAAGTAATAAAAGCAAAATGTGTAGAAAAAAGATGTCCTAGTATAAAAACCAGCCGAATTGCGATGTTAATTCCTAATTATCGTTATACTTGATCTACTCACCATTTACATTCGCTCTTATTTTTATAAACATGCTTTCAAAAAACGAAAAGTATCTTCAAGCATTTTACTTAATTGATACCATACTCCAAAAATATGTTAACCCCCTTTGTCTGTTAGTACGTTTTAAAATCGCCAAGTAACTTAATAGTCGTCAAGGTGAAAGGATAAACCAAAGGATTTAATCTACAATAACGATAGTACAATTTCGACTATTAAGTCTGGTCTTATAAGTTATCAACATAATAAACCGGTCACAAAAATGAACTATGAATCTGGAATAAGCGGTATATACATACAGTAAATACATGTTTTTATATAATTTCATTAATCAAGGCAGGAGAATTTAAACAGCATTGTTTACCTCGGACTAAATCACTTCATTTCGCACCCCACAACTGTACAAAGGACACTTACTCACTTATTCAAATCTTACACAGATATCAATTACTTGCCAAGATTTGCAGCCGTCACTAAAAAAATGTCGTTAGTTGCGATGCACGTCTTATTAAATGTTGAATTAACGTAAATGTTCGGCGCCATTTTTATTTTTATAACGAAATAAACTGCCTTCCTTTTATATTTTTAATTTGTACACGAACCCTCTCTTAATTTAAAACAGTACTCAATGGAAGAACTTACAACAAACAGTTAGTGTCCCCCCATAATTCTTACTTCAAATAACACACTTGTGATTTTCTGGAAAAAATACCCTCTTACATATATGTCTAATTATTGGCACACACACGAAAGTGGGGGGTTTGTCTCAAAGTAAAAGTAAACCGTGGATTGTGATGCTCTTACAACATTACAGTTCGATAGCTTCAAACTAAATACTCTTACCGCTACAGCTTCCGAAGCTGAAATAAAAAAAGAAGGGTCGCGGCCAATCAATTGCAGCTGCTAATTTTATTTAAATTAACTCGCAGTAATCCTAGCCGAAGCGTGCCTAAAAGTATACATCTTACATTTCCCAACTTGAAATTGATATTTATTAATTTTAGGGCGCTAAAATCAAATTAGTGTACGCTATGTTGAACAGTAATTATCTATCTACATACGCCGTTCATAAAAACAGCTCTAAACTGTCAAATATCCATATGGAGGTTACATAATGTAGTAATAATTTTATCTACATTGTAACTACATTGATTATTTGTACCGCAATCCTAGCATTATTTCCCAAAAATGTCAATCATCTCCAATATAATCACTATCCTCAAAAAAGTAATTCTAACGTGATTCACATTAATTTATAATTTTCTTTCAAACGGTGCACTTTGAGCTTATTCCCTCTCCGCTTATTTATTAGAACTTACTAACGCGACAAATAAATATCAGGCGCGTCTGTCTTAAAATAGAGAATCTAACTTTAGGTTCCAAAACACCATAAAAGCTGAATGAAAGTAATTTTAATTTTCTGCAACCCATCGAATACCTACATAACTGTGGAAAATCAAGGGTTCTCACCTTACTGCGAACATGGAAACCTGAACGGATGCAGAAGAATCAATGTATACATTAGATGATAAACTTGATAAGTAATGCGAAAAAGCTTAGATAAAAATTTTTATATGCCGGGTTACGGCAAACTTAACCCAACGTTTGTATTTGATATGAGCTAAATGTTCTTTAAAGCGAATTTTGACAGGTCGTTTAGTTTGCTATACATATATTTGTTTACAATTTTTACAATTAAATTTATAAATTCCTGGCCTTTCCTGCTTATCCACTAGATCTTTTGGATTTCCTAAAAGAGTTTGCAAACTATTATTTGAAGTTGTGGCTGTTTTCAAATCAATTTTGAACAAGATTTTAGGTAGTTTCTAGAGTTCAAGCGAACACTTTTCTGGAGGTGGAATGCGAAACTTTGACATCAAGAGATCCGTCTCGTTATTACTCATTTTTAGTAAAAATTGATCTAAAAAACAATGAACACGCTTTGAATCAATGAATATGTTTTTTTTAATTGTCAGGATTTGACCAACTATAAATGTAACGTTTTAGTTGTAAATTATATTGACGGTAATAACAAAATAAAATTATTTTGCATTACAGAAACGCGGCTAAAATGTGAGAAACATCAACTCATCCAATTAAAACGCTTTCATACGTCACTGGTTATTCAATGATTTATCATTTAGGAGGAGTGAAGATTCCTTAAGCATAACCATAGTAATACTACTTAGACACCACTTTCACTTTCGTTTGGCTCACGTGAGGGACGTATTCTTGAAATTGAGACCTCAAGCCCGGTCTTAGAGTTGGCCTTGAGCTTGCGCTGGGGCTGGCCTGGTGAATTTTTTGTATTCTAATAAAGGGCCCTAATGCTAACTTGTAAGACAGCTATAAGATCCTGTGCCAGGGTCTGCGCCCCTTGGTGTGAAACTTAAAAATTTAAATTGTATTTAAGTTTCTGCATTCCGACTGGTTATTGCGAGAAATTTGAGTTTGAATTTGTATTCTATTCTAATAAGCGGGCCCTAGACTTGTCAGATATGTATAGATAGATAAGTAAATCTAAAAAATAAATAAAACCTGAATAAAAATGGTTAAACTGCATTACTGATTAGAAGCGGACGTTCTTGGAATTTTTTTAAGTTAACATGTATTTATGTCTATTAATCTCTATCAGACATGAAGTTTAAAATGTCATTCTGACATAGATTACGTTTTTGTTTTACAATGTTACCTGTTTTCGTTATGAACGTATGAAGGAGGTTGCAACTAAAAATTATGATTAAAATTATTTTTTGCACTTCGTGCAATTAAAAAATATTTTAATCCTCCGAGATCTGGGATTTTCAAAATAATTCATAAATTTCATTAGCCTTGAATAATGTAGCTTCTTTGTCAAAGTGACTTTTCTAATAATGTCAAATTTATCACTTATTACTCCACGAAGTGCAAAAAATAGTGTAGACACTAAGGAATTGAAGTTTCTTAATTCCTTGAATAGTTGTTGGTCTCGGGCCCTATTCGCGGGATTAAATGAGTCACTTCAATCCCTTGTTATCTAATGTACTATTATGCACAGTAAACAACTCGCACCGTTTTCGTAAACAAAACGCAGTTTGAATAGATTAATATTTAATAATTGAACAGTCACCATAAATATTTATTATAATGTTTCTAATGTTAATTAACCCAACGTAGTAGTAAATAAAACGAATTACATCATTCATTATCAACAAAGTTGTCAGACATGTATCATCCATAATTTTGTAAAATTGTTCGAAATAAATTGTTCAAAAATCTAAAGATGCAATAATATACAGGGTATCCCATTTAAATAAATGAAGTACCCTGTCATTACTAGTTATTAGATCTCTCTGTATACATGAAACGAACAACAAAAAACAACTAAAATAAAAAATCGACGTGTTTAAGCATCATTTACAATACCTGATAATAATAAAAATATTAAAAGTAGTCCAGATTTTTTTTGGCGCACTGTATATGGTCGTAGGTAAAGTATAGTACGTAATGCGTGTGGTAAAGCAGTTACGCACTCATGAAATTACTCACTCGCCGCTACGCGGCTTCGTGCCTAATTTTTCCATTCGTGCGTAATATGCCTTTTACAACACCTATTACGTAATATACCATTTGAATGAAGTTTAAAACGCCTTTTTGACATGGATAACTGTTTTTATTTTCCGTTTTACAATGTGTTTTTTATCTTCATAATAAACCTGTTATTATGCAAGAGATTGCACAATGGAGAAGTTTCTTACTACTGATATTATATTATATTGTTTCATTTAACTAAAATATAGCCCATAACCAATACATGTGTAAAAAAAATTGAAATCAGTTAATAAATAACAGAGATATTGACTTTTAAAGTTACTGAATTTTAGCGCGACACGGTTGTAATTTCCATCTAGCCTGTGACGTCACGTCTCCGCATAGTTAGGTAGATACTACCCGCAATTCGAATTTCTAACGTAGAGTTATGTAAGAAATCGTCAAGGCAGACGCATTTTTGTTACTTATGTGTCGATGTGTATGTGTATTTTTCAATAATGGAAGAAGGATTTGTAAAAGGACAAAGTGATAATTTGCCTAAAATTGATATATACACAATAATGGATTTTTTTCGTCGCATCCATTTTATATAAGTGCCGAAATAAAAGGAATAAAACTTTCTAAGTAAGTACCTATGTCTTACATATATACAAATATTATAACAATAACAATGACAACAAATTATCATCTAAAATTAAAAATATGATAATATGGTATTTAATTAATTAATTTGGTCCATCTATTAAGTTTCTGATAAAATATGATGGTTCGTTCTTATTAGTTATTATACGTTTTTATACAAAGTAAGTCAATAGTTATTTTAATCATCAATCGTCATTTATTATTTGTTTCTAAAATGACATAAAGAGAAAATCAAATGTAGGTATCTAATTACTTATCCATAAGTTGGATTAATTGATTTCGATTTTTTTAAAGGGCAGCCAGAGATTCCTATCGAGATGAGGCCATTGGATATGTTCAGGTGAAACGTGAGGGGACAAAATGTACTGTAAAAGGAAGAGTTACTCCTGAACACAAAGTAAAAAGTAAACCTTATCACTGTACATTGGTTTGTGACGAGAGTCAGGAAAAAGTGGAAAGTGTTGTCTGTCACGATTGTGCTACCAATCAAGGCGGATGTAAACATACAGTAGCCTTCTTGATATGGCTTTTTAAAAGAAGTGAGGAACCCGCAACTCCAGATGGTGTACTTATGGAGAAAATTTTAGGAGCATATCAATTTAAAGAGCCATTAGCTATAAAAGGAGGTAATAATAAATATTTAATTTAATATGTTAGTGTAATAGTATTAATATTTTTAGGAAAACGCTTAGAAGAAGAAGTTAAAACACAAATAGAAAAAATAAAAAACATCAAGATACATAAGTGTGGTCTCTTTCTATCACATGAACTTCCTATGTTGGGTGCCTCTCCAGATGGTTTAACTGAAGACCATATTATCGAAATTAAATGTCCACTGAAAAAATATCACAAGATATATAAATTTGAACAACTTAACATCAAAATATGAGGCTCAAGTACAAATGCAAATGCACTTTTCAAAAAAAAGAAGAGCTTTTTTTGTGTAGCTCAGGAAGATTTTGAAAAATCGAGAAAAGTAGATATTTATGAGTTTTCGTATAATTCAGAATACTGTAGTAACTTAATTAATGAATGCAAATCTTTTTGGAAGTATGTTTTTAATTCAATGATTGTGCCTAAATAAAATACACAATATTTCTTGATTACGTATTTATAAATTTATTTTGAACATTCACTATGCCACAAGCAATCACAACTACACAATCTAATAGATAAATTAGTTTCGTATCGATACAAGTGTGAGGTGCAACCATGAAGAAATTCCGTAATCTACCTAATGTTCTTTCAACGTTGATGCGTAGGGCTGCTATGCGTTTTGTTTCCATTACTTCTAATTTTGAGATAGCTTTGCCTGTGGTTACGCTTGGAGGCCTTATGAGATGGCATCCTTCAGCTTCTAGTAAATGAGATATATTTTTAAATCCCCTGTCAGCCATAATAGAGCATCCCGGTTTCAAATTGTTTAAAATATTACAATCTTCAAATATTATGGTATCACTAGCCCATCCACCATATCCCTCAGAAATAAAATTAATGAGTCGGTCAGGTGTTATTGATATCAAATATTTAATTGTGTTACAGTCTTTATACTCGGACCATGTCAAAGCTTGTTGCACTGCACTTGAAGGTTTTTCGATTCTTATTTCGAAACAATCTAAAATGCCTACTGTCTTAGAATATCTCTTTCTGAAAGATATTGGCAGTTTCTCATAAATGTGTTCCACAGCTGGGAAATAAATAAATTAATGGAGCAGTTTTTATAAAAATTTTAGAAATTGAGCTTTTGCTTAGTTCAAAATCTAGAGCTAGACGTATATACGAATCATTCAATCGAATTTTCTTTAATGTTATTAAAATATTTCTTATCGGAGTACTAATGCTGTCAGATAACAGTTTTGTCAAAAAGTAAATATCTTCAGGTAAACCCAAATAAAAACCAACGTTCGTCGATATTTTTGATATTGTATCTTTATAGTATTGCGGATTTAATTCATTTAACGTTATATCAACTGAACTTTGGCTACTCAGTGAAGATATTGACATTTTTGAGGGAGAACTATTAGGGGATATGTCAATTGTTGTTGTGTCAATATTATTATTTCTGTCAGCCGTTTTATTTCTTCTTACTATTGTTTGCAGTTGCTTGTCCTTTTGTGCAACTTTTATATTAACCTGTATTCGTTTGTGTCTAAAATTTGTTTTACTATTATCTGGAACATTCAAAATTAAGTCGTCACGCAGCGGATTCTCTGACACATCCATCTCTTCGTCCATTACTACTGATTTTTAGCCACATTCGATAAGTTCAAAAGGTGGACAGCTTGAGCTTGATGGAATATCGTTCTTCAATAGATTTTCAACATATTCTGCTCGAGACCTTTTCTCATATGCTTCTCTTTTTTTAACACACCTTACGATTTTTTGGCAGTTAAATTTATGAGGACATACTTTGTTTTTCAATTTTAATGTCCCACCAATAAGTTTATACTTAACAAGATTTTCTGTGTCAGTTTCAAGCTGTAACAATAGAAAGAATCGTTACAATGTCGCAAATTAATTTAAACGAGAAATAAAATCAAAACACCCTGTATATAAAATAATTTAAATGCAGTAATTAAGGATAGAAAATCTATTGAAGTTCATTTTGTGAAATCCTATTATAAGAGTATTTAACCCCATAGTGTTTCTATAATCCTTTAATTTTAATTGCATCTCAATATCTTTTACTGTTAGTCTGCGATTATTACTTGTTTCTTACTAATCCAAAAGAAATCTCTTAGATTAACTAGAAAAATATGTAAGAACCTGTACCTGTCTAAATATTTACATTAAAATAAAATTGTATTAAATATACCCAACTAAGCAAGCATAATTTAATAAAATGAATAAATAGGTATACATCAGTAGTGTTTTACTACTTATACTTACATCGAAATGATCTTCACACACGTATTTTATACTTTTAGGTCCAATCAAATCACGTTTCATTACTATGCACCATTTCTTTCTTATGTCTTTTTGCAAAGGTACATGGAAAAAAACCTTATTTGGTGTCTTAATTGTTGTTCTAATACACTTGAGTACAATACAGTACTTATAGCAGCCTTTTTTTATTACACTCATAGTTTAAACGTCACACAAAAATACGTAATACAATTATCTAATTACAGACAGGAATAAAACAAGAGAAATGAAACACTGCGTCAGTAAGTGAGCAAAGTCTATGTTACGTTCGAATAAAACTATGGTTATTGACGGTCCCTTGCTTCACTTAGGAGACGTGACGTCACGAATTCTGCCTCACTAAAATAAATTACCAAAAGAAAAGTGTAACTTTAAAGTCTTATAACTTTGGCAATTTTTGAGATATATTAATGAATCTTTCACGTTTTTGTTTAATTTTGCTTAAATTATTATTTTCATTCATAAAATAAAAATGGTAAACTTTTCCATATCCTAAAAAAATGTTATTATAATTATTTTATTTGAATGAAGTTTAAAACGAGAGTCTGACATAGATACTTGTTTTTGCTATACCATGTTGCTTATTTTAGTAATGAACTTATTGTAAAAGAAACTACATAATTATCTTAAAAATGTTATTAAAATTATTATTAGTTTCTTTTAATTTCCATTTTGTAGGTTAGAAGGTCGTGTGGTGAGAGAACATACATACAAATAGCCTTACTCAAGTTTTCATTTCGAGAAGCAGAAAATATAATTTAATTTAATTATAATTTTTAGTATATTTTACTTACTTATTCAAAAAGGTACCTAAGATAAAAATTTACCCACAGGTTTTTAAATAAGGTGTTTTTTAATTTACAGTGTTTCTACTTGCTCTAATTATTAATTAGAAGATCTAATATTTTCGAAGTGATTAAATATACGGAATTTTACTTACTGTTTTGGTATAACTTTACTAATAGTCATGTAAGGCCACGTCCTCTAGAACATTTAACTCAAAACCTTGATCTACTACAGGGTCGTTATCGTGACATGGCATATACAAATTTATTTAGAACATGCTTTCAAATTACTTTCACCTCGAAGTCACCTTCAACATCATTGCGCATACACAAATACAAATTACTTCAAAATAAAGTGGGTATTATCATAGATATATATCAAAAATTTAAATTAACATATGATGTGAATACTATCTGATAAAAGTATATCTTAAAAATAAGCTAATGGGAGAGTGTAAATTTTACCATTCACTACATTTTTAACTAGAAGAAATATTCACGTAAACGCCAATAATTAACTAGTTACGTAAATGCGAACAAGACAATCTTCAAATAGGTAAAATTTGTTTTCTGTGCATAGCCTTCAACGAAGGCTGTTTCTACAACCCTCACTTCTCTGCTGGTCCATCTTCTGAATGTAGCCGACCAATATCCGAACGTACACGATTGCATATGATCATTTAAACAATAGGGTTGAACATTTTTAACAAGGGACTCTAAGCTAATGTGTAAGGTAGGTATAAGAACTTGCTATAGAGTCTTCGTCCCATCGTCGAGGCTCCCTTACGTGCACGATTGCATATGACCGATTAAACAACAGGTATGATAATTTGAATTTGTATTCTAATAGGTATGCCTAAATGCTAACTTGTAAGACAGTTGTGGGAGCATGCTCTCGGGGTCTTGGCTCTCTTGTCGCAAACCCTTGGTGTGATAGTATGGAGTCCTAATGATAACGTCTCCCTATACACACACACACACACACACGCACTCACGCACGCATGCAGGCACGCACACACGCACACGCGCACCCGCGTACACGCACACACGCCCACACATGCACGCGAACACGAAGACATACACGCACTCGCACGGACACGCACACGCACAGGCACACGCACACGCACACGCACAGCACACACGACACGCACACGCACAGCACACGACCACACGCATACGCACTCACACGCACACGCACACGCACACGCACACCACACAGCACTCACACGCACACGACACGCACACGCACACGCACACGCACACGCACACGACACGCACACGACACACGCACCACGTCACACGCACACGCCACGTCGACACGCACAGCACGTCGACACGACACGCACACGCACACGCACACACGCACACGCACACACACACGGGCACGCACAGGCACAGGCACACACCCACACACATACGCACACGTAAACGAACTCGCACACGCACATACTCACAAGCATACGCACACGCACACGCACGCACACGCACCGCACACGCACCGCACGCACTCGACACGCACACGCACCGAACACGCAACGCACACGCGCACGTACACGCACACACACGCCACGCACACGTACACGCACACGCACACGCACACGCACACGACACACACGCACAGCACACGCACACGCACGCACACTCACGCCACACGCACCCACGCACACGCACACGCACACGCACACACACGCACACGCACCACGCACACGCACACCACGCGCACACGCACACGCACGCACACGCACACGCACACGCACACGCACACACACGCACACGCACAGCACGCACCTACACGCACACGCACGCACACGCACGAACACACATACGCACAGCACACGCACACACGCACCGCCACGCACACGCACACGCACACGCACGACACGCACACGCACACGCACGCACACGCACGCACAGCACACGCACACGCACGCACTCGTACACGCACACGCACACGAACACGCACGCACGCACACGCACACGCACACGCCACGCACACAGCACGCACACGCACACGCACACGCACGACACACGCACACGTACAGCACGCATACTCACGCACACGCACAGTACACGCACACGCACGCATGCACACACCACACACACTCACACGCACAGGAATACGCACACGCACACGCACACGCACACGCACACGCACACGCACACGCACACACACTCACTGACACACACACGCAAACACACGCACGCACACGCACATACATACACACGCGCGCGCGCGCATTGATTAGAAATATGATGTCAGATATACTAATGAAGCTGTTTTTCTTTACTTATTTGAGAAGCAGTTATTGGTTTTCTGCTTTTCGCCTTTTTAAAAGAAAAAAAATATCAATTTTTATGTAACAAATAACCCTGATGTAAACGCATCTGTAGATTTAATAAAACGCTGAAAACAGGAATGTGGTGATACTTTACGATGATGATGGAATGACTTCTATGAGTGGAATGCAATTTCTAGGTGCTTGCGATTGCAAGAAATCTTTATTGGGGGGGGGGGGGCAATAAATAAATAACTTTTCTTTTTATCTTTTTTTGTTTATGCCTTATACCCAAACGGTAAAGTGTCAAAGTATTCAATTCCTCGTCGTTTAGAGTAACTTATTCTGTACTGTTTAGGTTCGGGCCTACTTAATACATTGTAACACTTGTTTCTAACTATTTTCCTATCGTTTTGTATAAAAAGAGTGTCTTTACTATTACTAAGCACCATGTTTTTCATCGATTCAAAGTTTATCACATGAGAGTTCGTATAGCTGAAGGTAATGCCCTTCACTTTACTCGTTGATTTAAGTGTCTGATCACAGGTTGAAAACGCATTGTAGCTGTAGTTTTTCGGTCCCGCACTAACCAACTCAGCTATATAACTTCCTTCACCGTACATCTGCAGGTCATCGGTCATCTGACCAAAGAAATCTCCACAAGTTGGATTCCAGTCGTGGGGTTTTGCCACAAATATAACACTGTCTGTATCATAATACAGAACGCGACGGTCCAGCTTCTCTAGATAACTATATAGCATGCGCTGTCGTGTACGGTGCTATGGACACATTAATAGTTTTTTAGGGTCTCGCCCTCACCCTCAAGTCTATCCCAATTTACAATTACATCATTATTATCAATAGGAATAATGGATTGAACCTGCACCAAAGGACCCGTAAACAATTTGGAGAAGTACTTTGCTCAGAGACAATACTGCTCTTCGTTAAGTTTTCTCGCTGACCAAACTTACCCCAAAAAGAGTTTAACCCAAGGTTTTTCTTAATATTCCTTTCGTCCAGCTGAATTCCCTCTTTATTGTAATATTCTGTTATGTACCTCTCCTTCTCGGCTTCTGTTGCACAATGGCTGGGTCACCCTGAGCATTCTTGGTTGAGTGTCAGGAAATTATCGATGTAACCTCTAAACAGTCCACCCTGTTCAGTGGTTTTTTCATTCAAAAACATCCATAACTTTAATTTTTAGCGATAGCCTTACGCAACTACCGACCAATTGCAATCACTTCCATTTTGTCTAAAATCATGGAAAACGCCATCAATCAGCAACTGCTCACGTTCCTTGAAACTAACAAACTCCTTAGTGACCACCAATATGGGTTTAGGCAAAGTCGTTCAACAGGCGATCTTCTTTCATATGTGACCCAAGTTTGGAGCAATACAGTAGAGCAGTCCGGTTGTAACGAACCACAATTCATTACTACAAATTTTTTTTAATTAATTAATTATTTAACAATCAGCCCTCGTAAAAGAAATGATGTAAGATTTCTTTGTATTCAAACACCTGCAAGACTTGATCTAATATTTCTTAGTATTCCGTATTACTCAGTACCTAACTTAATATTTCTTATTATTTCGTGTGATTTCACAACCAAAAATTAATTTGTTTCCCCTCCAACGTAGATTTCATAAAACATTCAATGTTTTATACGTCAGAGTAATCTCCGCCAATTACAGATAGGATTCCCCCAAACGGAAGCCACCACCGCCTACCGAGAGTCCCCTATAAAAAAGGCGCCGCGCAACTTTTGAGAAAATTAATTAAGTATTATTACTTCAGTAAGTAGTAGCCGTAGCCGACCAGTAGCCGTAGCCGACCAGACCAGTAGCAGTAGTAGAAGAGTTCCGTCTCGCCGCGTAAACGCATCCCGACGCCGAGAATTATTTAGTTGGTTTTACCAGCTCCTGTGTTAGTTAGTCCGTTAGACTAACTCCGGTTCCAGAACACCTGCACATGACGGTTGTTTGAAAGTAAATCGCCGCAGACCTAGTGATAGCCACCGCGAGTTTAGCTCCTTGTATTTGCAAACGCGCACCGCGAACCTTTTGTAAATAAATAGCTATCGTCGATCTTTGTGATTAACGACACGTAAGTCTGTAGAATAATTCAAAACACCAACACACACAAATCCCCAGACCGCCACGGGCAAAGCCACGAAGTAGTCGGGAGTTAAAACACCAACCCACACAAACCCCCAGAGAGCGACGGGTCACCCCGAAGCAGTCGGGAGTATAAAACACACACCACTCTACCATATACCTGACGACGGGAGCTAAGTAGGACTGTATAGACCTGCAGCTTTTATCATTTACTATCACTTACATTCTAAACACCTGAATTCACCAGCTCGCTGGCGAAGACCGAAGTGCCTGTAATCACAAAAGAATTAAACGTAGAGTATCCGTCAAAGACCTGTAGAGAAGGAAAACCGTACACCGATAACCACGCGCTTAGTAATCGAATTTCAAGAAAGCAATCAATTAATTGTTTTCCACCAGCTTGTTCCGCAAGTATAAAAACCGCCTTTAATAAATACGCGTTTTTGGTGCGTATACCATTAGGTAACCTTCATTTGTAACTACGTGAGATTTCCTTCATTTGCATAAAAGAAATCACCACCATAAAATTACATCCCAGAAGATAACGCGCATATATATTAATTATACAACCAAACTTGTATAATCCGCCCAGTCTAAATTTAATGCGAGAGTAAACCTCTGAAGATAATTCATATTATCGAACGTACGAGATCGCGAAGGTAAATTGCTTCACGAAGCATACGCGCCTGTCCATCTTCCAGAAATTACTGAAGGTAAAGGGAAGCAAGCAATTAGACCGATACAACCGTCATGCGTACAACCGTGAACTCGGGATATCGATTTTCACTAGTGACCTAGATCTGCGCAACCCTCGTTTTAAATAACCAGTAGTTTGTTTATAAATTCTTTTCTTTTGTAGACAGGGCCGTATCAAGCATAAATAATTAATTAAACGCAACGTTATTAATCATTTAAATATTACGTTCCTCATTGAGTGTAACTAGGGAGTATTAATATTAATTTACAGAAACGACTTCGACAACAATAAGCCGTCGTATCGAGTGAGTGGAAGGAAGTAGGACATCCAAATTCTCCGTCCAGACCTAGTGGATGCCCCCGACGCCGCTGTCTAAGTATTAAATCCAAATTGCTTTCTCATTATTTCTCAAGTTTATATTTATGTTAGTAGTTCATAATGTTATTAGTCTAGGTTAAGTGTCAATACGTTATATTTGTAAATAATAGGACAATATATTTTTAAACCGTTTTACTGTGATTATTTTATGTGGACAGTGTAGAGCTAAAGTTTAAATCTTCCGACGAACCCATCCCCTCTTTAGTTTCTAATCTAAAGACCGATTGCAGTTTAGCCGCGGCAAATATAAAAATTGTGTAAAGGACCTTACACGGTTAAACAGTTGTAGTCGGTTTAGATATCTCAAAGGCATTTGACCAAGTTTGGCATAAGTGTTTACTTGTCAAACTCACCTCGTTTGGGTTAAATGATACGCTCATCAACTGGGTTTCTAGTTTCCTTGATAAAAGACGAATACGTATCGTAATTGATGGCTTTTTTTCAAAAGAAGTTAGCATTAACGCGGGCGTACCACAGGGATCCGTTATAGCGCCTACACTTTTTCTGCTGTACATAAATGACCTTATTTCTGCAACTAACCCCATCCATTGCTTTGCTGAGGATATCACTCTTCACTGTAGTTCATCTCAGTCTACTCATAGTGATAACCCACCTTCTATATCAAATCAAGAAATTAAAGCTGAAATGGCAAATTCGATCAACAAAGACATTCAACGAATTCTCAAATGGGGAAGCAATAATCTAGTTAAATTTAATGCTAACAAAACCCAGTGTTGCCTTGTGTCCGCCAAAAAAAATCGATCGTTTCCTGTTTTAAGTATGAATGGCTCAGTTCCTAAGTTTTCAGACTCTATTACTCTGTTGGGTGTGACTGTATCTTCAAATCTCTCATGGGTTGACCATCTTCTGTCAGCTACCAAAACAGCTGCTCGTAAAATAGGCTTTTTTGTACAGATCTAAGCAGTACTTTACGTCTCGACAACCCCTTCTGCTGTATAAGGCCCAAATTCGGCCTCATCTGGAATATAATTCTCACCTCTGGGTTAGTGCTCCCCAATACGCCCTCGATATCGTTGATCGTATTCAAAAGAAAGCGATTAGGGTTATAAAGTACCCGTCCTGAACTTCTAACATACAGTCCCTTGAGCATAGAAGGATGGTTTCAGTTCTTTCTTTGTATTATCGTTATTACAACGGCTATTGTGCTGCTGAATTACATTCTTTGATACCATCTCGGGCTATCTTTGCGAAAAACACTCGGTTCGCTCATTCACATCATCAGTATGTAGTACAAATCTCCTCTTGTCGTACCAAACGGGCGCAATCCACCTTTTTCTACACGGCTTCTAAACTCTGAAATGATCTCCCTAGTTCCTGTTTTCCTCTCACTTATGACATGAGAAAATTTAAGGTAGCTGTTCATAGGTATCTATTGGCATTTGTTTATCCCTCTATCCATCCTCCTAAGTGTCCCTGAGTGCTTTAGCACGATAGGCCAAATTTAGCCTGTTCAAGTTCACAATCATAAAAAAAAACTCGTCCACTACAAACGTTCTTACGAAATTGCGCTCAAGTTTACTATGCCCACATTCTCCTTTATTTAGCTCTACATAACAAGTCCTACATAACACAAACATCAACTTGCCATGCATTTTTAGTGGCAAAATAGGGTGATAGAGGTTGGAGGGTGGTAGTACTAGACACTTAACTGAACTCTCCACCATGTCCAATGAAATTGTCTTACAATCTAAACCTACGTAAATTTTCGGATGACCTACAGGATATTTACAGTATTTATTTACATAAGGGTATAATGAGCACACCTCATAATACATGATTTTTTCGCTAATGCCGTCACACTAATGGATGAGTTTGCTAGTATTAATGCGACCACCGTAAAACGCGTCTCGTGGATTTAAAGTTTGTCATCAGAACAAACATTCACAGCCACGCATAGATTGGGTTCATGCAGAAATCTATCGTTCGTCCCCTTATACACCTTCTCTTGCATACATTCTAAATCGTAAGAGATAAATATAGATGCTTTACAGTCACCGGTGTCACCGCGGGCCTTGTTAATGGACATATAGTAAAGGTGTCCAATAGGTTTTTGTTTCTTGCACGTGGAACAATAGCTGTAATCTCATCTGTTTACCCTTTACATCAGTGGTTTTGAGGCACTTTAAACATCTACGTAATTTTTCACATAGCTCACCGTCCTTGTCGTTTTTAAGACATCCCGACCCGTAAAAAATCTCTTGCAATCACTGCAATTTATTTTCGGAATTTGAATGAAACATGGCGGCTTTTGATGACAACCAGGCCACTGATATAGTCATTTGACATGCCGTTTTTTGTCATTACAACGTTTTTTGCATTGTTCGCAGTAATAACTGCAGGTAAATGCTGAAGTGGGGCTGATAATGACATTATAGTGCTCGTCTTCAAGTAACAAATTTAAAACTACTCTACCCGGTTCCCTAGGACCCTCAAGTAAACCGAATCACCTATTCGCGAATTATAAACTACAATGGTATATGAAGTTAAATGATTTTGAAATGATTGGATATGCTCGTAACTACCGCCCTGACTAAGGTCTACACCACTGTTTTGGCAAAGTTGCATAGCTCGCGTTTGATGTAAGGGGTAACACATTTCCATGTCATGACGCATTGTATCGTTACTTCTAAATGCTATTGCTAAGACTAGGGCACGAACCAAACAACTGTTTTGGTTGATTGTTGTCGGTGCAACAATAATACCCTGTCTTTACCCTTACAAAATTCTGCAAGTTTTTGCGTCCATTAGCAACCGGTACAGTCACTCTATCTACGTTTAAAACTAACAAGTCAATCGAGAAAAACCCAGCATTGTTCTGCATTACCTTTTCCAGTAACGTCGTTATCACTCTCAACGACAATTGGTCAACTTTTCTAAATGATACGCCATTGGTTTTCTGTGTAATTTGGGTTCCTGAATGTGATATCAACACGGTCTGAGGGATCCGCATCCTTCACAATATATGTATACGGTTCCTCGAATGCACTCTGCAAAAAACATGTGTTAAATAAGTAGCATTTAGGAAGCGATATATTTTTTTACCTGCAGCCAGATTAAGGGATTATCCTTACATGTTTCGTCATTGAAGGTAAATCTCAACGATTTACACGTGGTGTTAAATTTTCTTATAAATTTACTGTTTAGTTCCCCCATTAAATTTACATGATTGAATCTCATATGCGCAGGGGATGGTCCGGCCTCTTGTTGTTGTTGCTGGGTTGGATAGGTCTGATTGGTCTTGCTTCAGCTACTGTAATGTACTCATTCATGAAACAAAACAATAGAAAATTAAAAGTCATACCGTTATCAAATTCGAATCCTCCCCTAGGGACATCTCCAGCATCTCTTCATTATCATCAACAAACACTTTTTCCATATTTGCGGGGCTTTAAAGAAATTATTAAAACTTACAAAAAAATAAAACAAACATACACTTGCACTTCACCAACTATCCGTACAGCCTCCGCAAAATCATCATAAATCTCTATCGAATCGATAGTGACATTTTCACACAACATCTTATAAGTAATAGTATTGTAGGCGTTTTTGACCCCACTTTGGTTAACATACCACCCGTAACAAACCCCAAATTCGATTAGTTGTTAAAAATTCCATAACGATGATAACAGAACTAAATTAACTAAACTCAAGTGTACGTCTTTATAGTATTTTTCCCAAGGCCAACTCCGAGGCCGCGGCAGAGGTCGATCCCTCAAGGCTAACTCCAAGGTCAGATCCATGGTCAAAAGTGATATAATACAATTTCATGGTATTATATATAATTTACAAGGTACCAATAGTAATTAACCCAAACCTTGAAAATATGTATGCTAATATTAGCGATTTACTAAGTTGGTAATAATAGAAAGTATCTCAAGGTAAAATAGAAGCAGAATCTCTGTTATTAAAGAAATGTAATAGTTTTAATAACATTTTTTAAGATAATTATGCAATCTCTTCATAAGAAACTCATTACGAAAAATAAAATCAAACTGTAAAACAAAAACAGTTATCCTTGCCAGAATGATACTTAAAATTCTTGTTAGACGTAAATGTATGTTAACTTTAAAAAATATATCAAGGCCACCTGCTTCTATAAGATATCAATAATACGGTTTAATCATTTTCATTCATATTTAATTTTATAGTTACCTTACGCTACCTATACCTGCCTTACGAGACTAGGGCCCTTATTAAAATACTATTTCCATCCAGGGGAGCCACTACAAGAGGGCGTAGACCTAACACAAATTTTTACAGCTGTCTTACAAGTTAGAATTGGGGCCTCTTATACGAATACAAACAATTCACAAGGCCTACTCTAAGCCCAAGCCCAAGGCCAACTCCAACACCGGGCTTGAGGTCAACGTCAAGGTCAAAAATATTTCCTCACGTGGGCGACCTTGAAATTCCCAAGGTCAAAAAGTGAAAGTGATGTCCCACTACTACTAACCACTATAAAATTAAATAAATTTGTGTAGATACACATTGAAATATACGGATTGCAATATAAATTAAGTCATATAAAAGTTTTGGTACGAAATTTCTATAGGCCACCTACTGGAGACATATTAACTATCCTTAATAAACTAACAGAAGTTTTAGAATTTGTTTATCATTCAAAATACATTGTTTTTGTGGGGGGGGGGGGTGATTTAAATATTGACCCTTGAAGAGACCACTTAAATTCTCGTCGTGGATTACGTATCTTCTACATTGATAGCAATATGTCCAGTCAATCTCAATACTGTGGCATAATATTAAAATTCAGATCTTTTAATGCAAATAATGTAAATAATTTTAGATATGATTTATTACATAAGTCATGAATCGTGGCTAATGTGATCGCGACAGAACTCCCTGTCAGGCCGATGGCAACCATTAGTTGCTACGGTAACTTAGAAAACCGATGCGAAAATAAAAGGCACACGTGTTTTTTGCTTTCGTATTGGGTACAATGAAAAAGTGAAAAGCACTAGTGTGAATAGTATTATTTTCTGCACGGTTAATTGTGCGATATGAATCACTTTCGTACATGGTCGTAGGAAATATACTATTTCGTGTCTTGCAAGGTAACGATTATGAATTGGGCATTATTCTCAATATTATCAACATACAATATGACCAGTTCTCCTTGATAGTGAGGATATATAGCACAGTAGAATGTCTTTGTTAGCAACTTCAACTTTCCTGCGTTTTCTCCATTCGCAAAATTCTTCGTAATCGTGGTCTTCGCAGGCAGTAAATCTCGACTCGCTGCAGCCGCTTCATCCGGAATATCGTAATAAAATTCAGGAAAAACACTTTCACTACTTTTGTCTGATATTCTGTTTATTTTGGTGTTTACAATCGGTGCTACACAACCAACAGAGCACACTGTAAAGGCTACTCACGCTAAATGTGTCATTTTGATTTATGAAAATAATTTTGCAAAATTGAATCCTTTTTATTTTAGTATCATCAGAACTTAAAATAACATTCAACCGATATGTATAGAACAGGCTCAATTGACTATAAAATCGCTGCTGCACCTCGATTTTTCAATATCTCAACCTCGTCTGTTATATAACCCATATCGGCCTAATACCGTTATATACTGTATCCAACAAACATAAACAGCATAGCAATGTAACTATTCAAACACCTTACAAATGACCCTACAAGTAGAATAGGGCACTACTTCCACTTTTGTGACGTCATTTGACCTTGTAAGACAAGTGTAGCAACTACCATGTAGGCCTTCGATCTTGTGTTAGGGTCTACGCCCCTGTCGTAGCCCCCTTGGCGGGAAATTTGGGCCCTAGCCTTGTAAAACAGCTATAAGAGCTTGTGTTAGATCTGCGCCCTGGCCCCCTTGTTGCGAAACTTGAATTTGTGTTGCTATCTACTTGTGTATGGATTAATGAATATTTTTTCTATAATAAAGGTAGCGGTAGGACTAATTGGGGTTTGTTTGTGGCGCCATCTAGTGGTGTATAGACTAATGAACATTTTCTGCAATAGAGGTTGATCATGTCTCTTTCTTCCTCTCCCTCGTTTATCCATTTCTCTCTCGGCTTTTTCTCAAACAAACAAATCAATCAATCAGATAAATCTCAATGAATTAATCAACTAAATCAATCTCAATAAAACATTTTCTGTAATAGAAATTAAACATGTACGTCTCTCCTGTTACGGAACTCTTAATTAAAGCAATTGAAGTACTAAAAACGGTTTTATTTATCAGAGTGTAATGGTTGAAGAACAAGCATTATACAGTAACTGGACTATCTCATCATTTATAACTAAACATGAGTGAAAAACTTATCCACAAAATCAAGCATTGGTAAATTATTTATTCTAAAATACAAAAACATTATCGTATTAAGTCCACATACATCCGAATGGTAATCTTGCAACGCCGTTTTGTTGTAGCGGAACAATCTAGAGTTCTTCTCAAGGAAATGTAAATGGTAACCTAGCGGGGGTCGTCCAAAGGAATCAAAATACTCCCCATTACCATTCTCGTGAATGTAGACAGCAGTCTAATGCTGGCCTGGTTTGTTTGCTGGATCCGTGTTTACAATAACTGCACAAAGTCTAGGTGCGTGTGGCGGCAGCTTGTGGCTGGGGATCGATTTCAAACATTTCAACACTTACACCGCATACATCTTTGGAGTTGGTATGCGCCCAGTCTTGCAGTAGTTATGCGTTTTCCAGAGTGCACATAGGCTCCTCGATCATATGGTTTAAACAACTATACGCCTTTGCTTCCTTTTTCAATTTTTTAAGCGGTGGGCAACCAATCTCGTCCAAGTTTAGTATTGGTTTGTTAAGGAATCTCAAAAACTGCTGTATTTCACCACCCATAACGTGAATTTTGTTAAACGGCAGCAGAGTTCGTATCAGTTCCTCTTGGAAATCGTTGTATGGCACATACCTTGACCGCCATATCAAGCCGTGATATTTATCCTCTAACTACCTTATCTGTCTTGAGAAGGGCTTTGTTATAAAATAATCTCGAGGTGGCTTTATCAGCATCAGCAGTAACGAACCATGATCTGTAATCACGGCAATTTCTTTCGGTATAAATTCGTTATCAACACCTCTGAACCCTTGTACGACCAAGTATGCGTCAATCTTCTTTCAGCTGTTGTTATATACTGAAGCTTGTATTCTAAAGTTGTCCCTTTTAACGGCCACGACCATATTCCGATGTTTGTCGATCTCAATCACGTTATCGTACACTGGACAGTTAACGGTTCCTACGAGCGCTTCTTCAAAGCCGACTTCTAGGCGAACGGAGCCGTTTCTAACTAAATTCCAGTGTGTGCTAGCGTTTGCAGACAATTCGGGGGTTAGGTCGGCGTCCAATAAACAGTAGCCGTTGGGTTAATCGCTTCTCAATGTATCGTTGCCCTCATTCGAAAAATGAATACCCGTACCGGAGAATAACGTGTGACATGCCTTTACATATAAACCATTAGCTGTAAAGCCTGGTTGTAACGCCTTGGAAGGAATTTGTTGGCCGTCACTATATAACGACACGTAATTAATATTGTTGTGATGAAAATTGAATGGATCTGAGGGCTAATCACCATTGAAGGCTTTACTTGATACAAAACCTACGATGCATGTTTAGGTAATTGCAATCATCCAATGATTTTCGCTGTATGCCTGTAGGTATAGTTAACACTTTTACGTCGGTTCTTGTAACAGGATATTTTGCCGCAGTTGTTTCTAAAGCTTTAGCGTGTGCAATTAGAATGGAGGGGCTGATTCGCATACGTCTCGCCAGTAAACTAGCGTCCATAATTCGGGTCTTGTAAGTTGAAGCGTGCGTCACCATTAGACTAAAGGTATCTCTTGATCGTACAAATTTAGCCTTTAATTCAACACCGCTTATGAGAAACTTTTCCTGATTGAATAAATCCAATCATCTCGATTTGTTTGCTGGTCGCTGCAAGTACTTGACGTTTCGAGAAACCCAGTGTATTCATCTGCCCAGCTGTATCATTGTGCCATAAGGTACAACCTAGATGTGAACTCTTGGCCTCCTTTCCATAATTTAGCAGCGTTTTCATATATGAGCGTTACGCATAGGTGTTGTTTGGTTGTGACACCATCTTCTGATTTAAGTAAACCTCCACTTGTGAGAAACGTGAGTGCATCCAATTGTTTACCGGTGCTACAACATCAGCGTCAGTAAGTGCTGTATCATCTTGCTTCAGAACTTTAGCTATGATGTACAATATGGTCTAACCTAAATCTATGTAATCGTTTCCATTTCCAGGCACTACAAATTTTATTGGGGCGTCATGACTAAGAGCTGATAAGGTCTTGTAAAATATCCATTCACCACTCTCGATACTTGTCTGAGGCGACGGTAAAGGGAACAGATCCAATTCGGACTTGACGCATTCACATGATTCGGCATGTAGAGAAGCCATTACCTTGAAAATATATCTTCGTAAGTAGGTTTCTTCTTCTTAGCGGCAACAGCTCTCAGTAGAGACTGGCTATTATCAGACGTGCTCTTTTATAGCCCGAACCCTCTACCATTTTATCGATTTTCTCATCGGCTTTACGTTTAAGATTTCTACGTGCCTCGTGAAATCTTTCCTTAACAGGTCGATCCTCTATGACGTCACCAAGAATATTAGCACTCGTTCTGAGAGCTTTTTTTCCAATGACCTTTGCACGACTTTAATAGCGGTATTATACTTCTAAATATACCACTTAGCCAGCATCCTGTTCCGTGACCATGTTGATATGGTGCGCCTCTGTAGATGGATCCAATGCCGTTACCGGTCTGATTCATACATTGTTGATAAGGACAAACCATTATTGCACTTTCTTAAAGTGTAGCTTCAGACACGGTGTCCCAAACTCGAACGGCATTGCTGCACCCGTATTTGTTTTTATATTAATCCCGATGTTTTCAAATTCCCGTGTCATCACGGGCATGTAGTGTGCAGGCTAAAAAACCACATCTTTATGGCCTCCGTCAGCGTAGTTTTTAGAAGTAATATTTATTATACGCATAAGCGGGGATAGAACATCGCCCACAATTTGCGGTTCAACGATGTCGGAATAAACAAACATCTGCGTTGGTAATCCTAGCCATATACTAGCGGGGTGCGGGGGTATTGGTTCCATAGCTATGTTTTGATACGGCCGATAACCCAGCTGTAAGGCTAAACGTTGTGAAAATCCGAATAGTGAGAGGGAGGTTTTTAATTTCGTAGTTACCCGCTTAGTTAGATTATGGTATTCGATTGTTAGCAATTTACTTATTAGCTCGTGATTATTTAGCTGGTTGGCGTAATTCCCAGAGGCAAAACGTAACACTACCATCCGTCCTCGGTATAAATGGCTTTCTCGTTGTCGTGTTGGAAATGTGATGCGGCCTTTTTTAATATAGTCTCTAACACATCCTCTTCTCTTGCGGGTGGATCAATTATAAATTAAATTGTCTGTCGCACTTACAGTGGCAAAAGAACAAGGGTACTGAATTTCCGAAATACCTACAACCCATGGGCCTGTTGATCTTATTCGTTTTGGCAGTTGTGTAATAAAACTTGACGTCTTATTGTCGGGAAAATACGTCATGGAACTATTAGTTAATAAGGTAAGATAAAACTCCATTTTATATATCTCTCAGTTGCGAAGCTAACACTCAGCTATTAAATTTGTTACTGTATCCACGCCGCTTGACCAGGTATTGTTTATATCGTCCGCGGCCCTTCTCAGCTAAAATCTTATCGACTTGGAATAGAGCATCTTTATCAACAGTAACAACTTGCAACTCCACCTCGTAAAAATACCTGCAACAGGATCGTTATTAAGGTCGCTTATGCGCTAAACTGAAGGTCTTCTTTTTATCACTACACTAATAACAAGAACTTCCTCGCTCCAATTCGTTTCATATCCCTTCTCTAAGGTATAAATTAGTTTTGGCGATTCTAACATGTTCACCGGCTTTATGTTTGGGATGACATGATGTGCCTAAGCCTTTCGCGTACAAGATATTCGACACTTCCAAAATGTTTTCATCGTTTACAGCCGCAGGGGCCATCCTTATACTTGAATGAGGGCTATTGTTGTAACCAGTCACAAGTATTTGGAACACATCAATATACTTTTAGGAATTTTTGTAGGTGAAATAAAGCGACATCTTTGTTTTCAACGTTTTATTAAATCTTTCAACTACAGATGCTTTTACATCAGGGTTATTTGTTACATAGAAATTGATATTTTGTTTCTTGAAAAAGTTTTTTACACTGACAGCCACAAACTCTTTACCTTTATCTGTCTGTAGATTTGCCGGTGTATTCTCACTTTCCTTAAAAATATCGCTGAATGCTTCAATTACAGATGCTGCTGTCTTTGTTTTAAAAACTCTTGCCCAGGTCCTCTTGCTAAACACATCAATAACCGTTAGTATGTAGTTATATCCACTATTGTGTTTACTTAAAGTTCGCACATCGCAAAGATTCGCTCATTATTCTTATTTATTTTTTTTATGTTTGCTACGGCTAAACTGCTAAGGTCATCAGCCGTATTTCACTCGATATATTTCTAAATACATGTTTCTATTTTGTCATAATTTCGAGTACAGTCCTGTTTCCTTTAAGAATCCTATAAGGCTTCGAATCGTATTCTTATCTCCTGCAAGCAATGTTTCTATATTATCCGGTAGATTAAATTTTCTTCTAGCGTGGAGATATACAGGACACGTTAGCAAAATATGCTTGACATTTAATTCAACGTTGCACGTATCACAACGCGGTTTAGGGCCTCTTGTCATTAGGTGGAGGCTGCTGATGTTAGTGTGCCCAATTCTTAGCCTGCTTACAATGACTTGATCACGCCTTCTCATATTTTTGAGGTACAACCATTTTCCTACTTTCGGTTTGATCTCTTTCAGATGACTGTTTCTGCTTTCACACTCCATGCACCAGTGTTGCAGTATACCGTCTTTATATATTTGTTTAGCATCTTCCAAGCGAAGCGGTGAGCTATCTAAATCCACGCTTTGTGCTGCGACCTTGGCGAGAATGTCGACTTTGCAGTTGCCTGTAATTCCTACGTAACTAGGGATCCAGGCTATCACTATGTGAACTTGCCTCGTCAGTAAAAAGTCAATATGTGATCTGATTTCTTGTACCAGCCCATCCTCGCTGAAGTCGTTACTTAGGGCTTCGACTGCGCTGCGAGAATCGGTACAGACGATAAATCGGTCGTGATAATAATTTTACTCGAAAAGCAAGGCATGCTTTATGGCGATTAATTCCGCGGTAAATATGCTCACCTTAGTATGAAGTGAGAAAAGGTGGTTAATGCCATCACACGAAAAGCCGCAACCGACACCATTAGGTGTCTTAGAGCCGTCAGTGTAGATAAATCGGTACCCTAGGTAAGTGTTCCGTAACTCACGATACCTTTGTTGATACTGTATATTGGACGTTTCAATTTTCTTGTAGGCTCCTAGGGACGTATCGAATACCGGACGTCTACTGCGCCAAGGCGGGACTTCGTACAGTTGGCTCCGTATGACGGGGATCGCAGGTAAGTTATAATTATCTAGTATTTCCTTACAACGGACGGTGCAAGGACGAGTGATTGTGGTCCTGTTACTAAACGCACTGAGATTGCAGTTGAGTCATAATTTGGGTGACAAGGATTTGATAAAGTTCTCATGTAATAATTCACTACGAGTCTTTCGAAGCGATACGATAATGGTTCGAAACCGGCTTCCCAGTAGACGGAATATCTGGGGCTCGTACGGAATGCACCTAGTGCTAACTTCAGCGCTGTATAATGAAGAGATTCGAGTGGGGCTAGCCATGACTTTCTGGTTGAAGAATAAACGACTGAACCATAATCGATTTTCGAAAGTATCGTGCTACGATACATCGTAAGTAAAATATCCTTGTCGCTTCCACAATTTATGCTTGAGATGCATCTCATAATGTTAAGGACTTTCTTGCACCGTGTTGCTAAGACTTCTATATGTCTCTTCCATGACAACCTTTTATCGACAACAACACCTAGGAATCTGTATTCCTCTACCAAGCGAATCGAGACTCCTTCCATTCGAAGGGAAGGCCCATCTTGGCATGACCTCAGTCGACAGAAGTGAACAGCCACCGTTTTCGAAGCAGAAAAATGGAATCCGATGTTAGTTGCCGTTTCCGTCAAGCGATCTATGGAGGTCTGGAGTACATCGTTTATTTCAATCAGCGACTGCGAGGATTTGTATATGCAAAGATCGTCAACATACATTGCTTTTCCCACTGAGTCGTCCAACTTTCCAAGCAATTCATTAATAGCTATGATAAATAACGTAACGCTCAGAGCCGATCCTTGGGGTATACCATTCTCTACCTCGTACGATTGTGAGTAAGTATTTCCTATTCGTACGCGTATTTTACGATGCGATAAAAAACTGTCCACGAATTTAATTAGCTTTCCTTCTATTCCCCACTCTGCCACTGTTTTGACGATGTTATAACACCACGTCGTATCGTAAGCCTTTGCTATGTCGAAAAATACAGCCACGACATGTTCTCGCTAGGAGAAACTTCTTTGTATGGTGTCTTCCAGAGCTACCAGATTGTCAAGTGTCGAGCGATCTTTTCTAAAACCGAACTGAAACGGAGACAACAAGTTTCGGCTTTCAAGGTACCACATTAGTCTATAATTTACCATTCTTTCCAGGACCTTACCCATTGAAGAAGTTAGCGATATGGGTCGATAACTCTCGGGAACATCGGGAGGTTTCTGCGGCTTCAAGATGGGGACAACTGTTGCGGTCTTCCAACAGTCTGGGTAGTTACCTTCGTCCCAGAGTTTATTATACATATCGAGAAGCTGCGTTTTTCCTTCAATAGGGAGATGTTTAATCATCGCGTACACAATATCGTCGGGTCCAGGGGACGTGTTTCTACATTTCGAGAGAGCGTATTCTAGTTCTTGGATAGAGAATGGTAAATTATATATAGTTTCCAATGCCGTATTAAAATCAATAGGCACTTCGAGTGAAACTTTCTTATTTTTAAAAGCGGTGTTATAATTATATGTACTACTAACATTTGAGTAATGTTGCGCCATAATTTCCGCCATCTCGGATGGATCGGTTGTGGAGGTTTGATCCTCCGTTAAGATAACGGGAATAGAGGGATGTGATCGTCCAGATGAATTTTTTATCTTTCTCCACATTTCGGTTACAGGCGTGGTAGATGTCAAAGTTGACACATACCCCTTCCAGCTATCAGTTTTTGCGGTGAGTATAAAACGCCGCGCTTTAGCTCGACACTGTTTGTAACGGATACAATTTTCAACAGTCGGATTACGCCTAAAATACTTAAAAGCTCTTTTTTATCCTTAACGGCCTCGGCTACATCGTTGTTCTACCATGGAACAATTTTCGTTTTCCTTCTTGAGGAAGTTCGAGGGATATTTTTCTCTGCGGCTTGATAAATTAAGGTTGTGAATTCCGTCATATTCTTCCCTAGAAGCCAGAAGTCTAGAAGTCCGCCGTGAATTCATCCCATTTCGCTTTTTCTGTAATCCAACGTGTAGGAAAGACAGTTGTTGCCATATATTGGTGAAAACAAAGATATATCGATATATGGTCGGACATAGCGCCGTCTGGCGAGACCGACCAACTCAATAAAGGCGCTAACGCAGGACTACAAAGCGTTAGGTCGATGGATGAGAACGAGTTGGATCGAGAATTTACGTATGTCGGTTCTCCACTATTCATCACTACTAGATCGTTGTTACCGATTATATCTTCCATTATTCTGCCAGCAGCATCTACACCTTGAGATCCCCATATAGTGTTGTGGGCGTTAAAATCACCCAAAATCATAACGGGTCTAGGCAACTGATCTTTGACGTGTTGGATCTGGTTAGATGTCCAGTTGTGATTCGGCAAGTACACGTTACAGATAGTCATTTTCTGGGGATAACAATATTGAACAGCTACCACTTGCAGTTGAGAATTGATGGGTATCTCAACTACAGGCACCCCTTCTCTAAAATAAATAGCAACTCCACCAGAAGCCCGATTTGCGACTGGACCGTCCTTCCTGAAACAACTATATCCGCGTAATTTAAGCTTTTGGTTTTGTAGAAATCTCGTTTCTTGTAAACAGAGGCAATATGGCGAGCTGTCTACAATAATTTTCTTAATCTCTGGATAATGAGTGATTAAGCCGTTACAATTAACTTGCACTATAGTATTGTAAGAAGCCATTGTAATGTGTTTGTTTTATAGATAATTGTTGTAGACAAATTAAACGAGTTAAATAAATAAACAGATAGATAATAATTAAATAGACAAATATATAAACAAATAAATAGACAAACAAATAAATAGATAACTAATAAAAATGACTAGATGGTTATCACAATCACAGAACAAATAATATAGTAAATATCACAGTATTTATCACAGTAAATATCACAATAACGTGGATAGATCCTACACAGAATCCTGTCTACTTCTACGGGGTTTTTCTTTTTCGTTTCCTCTAACAGCTTATCATCTATGGATTCCAAGCTGGAATTTTTGGAATTCGAAATAGAGGAATGAGATACATTTCGTTTGCGTTTTTCTTTACTGGTCTCTGTTTCCATATCGCATGGAGACCGAGTAGACACCACTTCTGACGCAGATTCGTTTAACTGTTGTTTTCCTTCATATCCTTTGGTTCTTGGAACTTGGTGTATTTCTGAGATATGGGAGGTAGTATCTTGATGTAAAATACACTTTAACGCCTCTACCAAAGGGGGAATGAGTTCCTGTACCAGTTGTTTCGTCTCGTAAGCTGGTTTAGTTTTGGTTGTAGCTTGGGAGCATATTTACCTTTCCAACTAATCCATCCAACGTCTTCGATATAACAAAAGGGCTAACTTTTTCAAAGTCACCTTCTAACCGTTTGACGATCAAAAACCGGGGGACTGGTCCCTCCTTTTCTCGATTCGTGCTTTGTATATGCGATGTAGGTCGCACTTCCTTGTCCATATTTAGAGAGCTGGACGACTCTTTATTTAAAATTTTTGATTTATTCATAAGAAATCCCACGAGTACCTAGGAAATAAAAGTCACTCACAGCAGAGCCTGGTTACCACGAGAAGGCTAAATCCAACCAGAGGTCGCCTGGTATCCGGAGGTCACCGATCGAGACTAACTAACGTATAGCCATTCATCCCTCGGCACGGTACATATTACACCTTGGATTACGCCTTTGTTAACGGGGTTAGGTCCCCAAGACATAAAGCAAATGACATAGTACTAAGACAACCAAAGAAACGAAGACAAACGACGTGCGACCAGCGTTAGCGTTACCCGGGGAGTACCACGTGGAGGTGCTGGTTCGACTTTACTCCCCCATTATTCTTATTATTCTTATTATTCTTATTTATTCTTATTATTCTTATTATTCTTATTATTCTTATTATTCTTATTATTCTTATTATTCTTATTATTCTTATTATTCTTATTATTCTTATTATTCTTATTATTCTTATTATTCTTATTATTCTTATTATTCTTATTATTCTTATTATTCTTATTATTCTTATTATTCTTATTATTCTTATTATTCTTATTATTCTTATTATTCTTATTATTCTTATTATTCTTATTATTCTTATTATTCTTATTATTCTTATTATTCTTATTATTCTTATTATTCTTATTATTCTTATTATTCTTATTATTCTTATTATTCTTATTATTCTTATTATTCTTATTATTCTTATTATTCTTATTATTCTTATTATTCTTATTATTCTTATTATTCTTATTATTCTTATTATTCTTATTATTCTTATTATTCTTATTATTCTTATTATTCTTATTATTCTTATTATTCTTATTATTCTTATTATTTTTTTTTTTTTGTTTAATTGCGCTTTAACATCTTGGGTCATTAGCGCTTTTACAAATACCATTATATTTTATGCAATAAATTTGTATTTCTAAGATAATTCATCACCTTTTTAATTGCTACTTGGTTGTTTCCGAGTATACTTTCTAAGTTTCCCTCGAGACTACTACGTTGCCTTTCAATGAAAAACAGCGGACAATCTATTAGCAGATGAGTGACTGTTATAGGCACGTTACAATTAACACATTTTGGTGGATCACTTCCCGTAAGGTAATGTTGCGAGGTTATGTTAGTGTGACCTATACGCAGTCTAGTCAACTTGACCTGTTCTTCACGAGAAATATTGTTAAGGCTTCTCCACGGCATTACACTTTGTTTAATACGTCGAAGTGCAGTATCTGATGTATTCCATTCGGTTTGCCAAGAGCTTAGTACTGTCTGGATTAACTGTTTGGCTGTATCTTCATATGTACATAGCATTACATCAACGGCTCCCTCAACATTTGCTGCGTTTAAAGCAGCTTCCTGAGCCAAGCGCATAGAGTGTATCTTTTCATAATCAGACACAGTATAAAACGTAATTAGTTGTACTGACGTATACAGAGCTTGCAGCAATGAAAGTATTAGTTGAGCCATGGGATGTGTCGTAAACCTATTAACAATGCGTTGCATCACAAACTTGCACCTGCTTACGATGATATACCTCGTATATTGACTAGAAGAATGGCAATACAGTAACGCCTGATAGATGGAGTACATCTCGGCCATGATTTTTGAGCTTTGTGGAGGTAGCGACCAAAAGTGGAGTCATTTCCTACAAATGCACAACCAACACCATTTTCAGTTTTAACTCCTAGTGCATACAGTACTTTTCCATTAGGAGGTTCGTTTACATTGAAACTATTTTGCAAATTACCAATATTTCGCACAATAGGTAGTCGTATCTTCCATGATGGTACTTCCAAATTATCAGACTTTAAAAGTGTCGGTATTCTGATTTGATATTTATTAAGCTCCTCATGTGCCCGTACTCTGACCGGTCTAGTAATAGTAGGGCGTTCTGCATATGAATGCCTTTTACGAAAAATGATCTTGTGATTTGGATGTGACGGTTGAGCTTTTATTCTGGCTACGTAGGAAAGAAGCATTCGGTCTCGTCTTTTGGCAAGGGAAGGAACTCCTGCTTCTACCAAGATGCTTGAAATGGGGCTGGTATAAAAAGCTCCAGTACAATACCTAAGTCCCGAGTGATGTATGTTGTTAAGTCGATCTAACGTAGTTTTTCTGGCAGAGCTGTATACAATGCAACCATAATCAACCCGAGACAAAATCATTGATTTGTATACTTTTAATAAAACTTCTTTATCTGCTCCCCATTTAATACCAGCCAAACACCGTATAATGTTCAAAGTACGGCGACATTTCAACGTCAGATCATCTATCTGTATGCGCCATCGTAAAGCAGCGTCAAAAATAATGCCTAAAAAGCGGATTGTTTGAACACATTTGATCTGGGCCTCACCTATATATATTTTGGGATCGAGATGCGGACGTCTTAGTCTGCAGAAGTGAACGCATGACGTTTTTCCTGCGAGTTTATAACCCACACTCTCTAGATTATCTAACACAATATTTACGGATCTTTGTAAAATTGAATTAACTTGAGGTATTGTTTTCCCTTAGCATATATGCATAAATCGTCGACATACAAGCATCTCCCGATTTCTTCAGGAGGTTTGCCATTATTCCATTTATGGCAACAGCAAAGAGAGTCACGCTTAGTGTGGATCCCTGCGGAACTCCATTTTCAAGTTTGCGGGAAGAGGATAATCTACTCCCAACCCTTACCCTAAACCTACGATCTGAGAGGAAGGCTTCTACGAACATAGGAAGATTTCCTCGAAAACCCCAATGTATAACTTGTCGAGTATTCCATATCTCCAGGTCATGTCATACGCTTTTGTATGTCAAAAAGATTGCTGCTAAGTGTGATCTTTCCTTGAATGAGTCTTGAACCGCGTTTTCTAGTTGGACCATACAATCTACAGTGGATCTACCCTTACGGAAACCATACTGATGAGGCGTAAGTAAATTTTGTTTTCTAGTACCTACACTAACCTTAAATTAATCATCCTCTCAAAGATTTTGCTAAAACAGCAAGTAAGGCTAATAGGTCTATAACTGTTTGGGTTTGTTGGGTCTTTGTTTTCTTTAAGAATTGGGACTACAGTCGCCACTCTCCATTCAGTAGGGTAGATACCTTCTGACCATATTTTGTTATAAATATTTAAAAGGTATATTTTAAGTCCTACGTTTAAGTGTTTTATAAATTCGTAATTGATGTTGTCCGGCCCAACTGCAGATGGTTTCACATATTTTAAGGCGTGGTCTAACTCAAACATGGCAAAGGGTAAATTATATTCTAAAGTTTGATCCGTAGAAAAATCTATTTGAGTTTCTCTTTGCTCTTTACCTGACAAAAAGGAGTTTTCGTAGTTGTCAGATCTGCTGGAACTCTCGAACTGATTAGCCATAGCTTCACAGATCTCAAAAGTTCTAGTAATGGATTTGTTTTCTACAATAAGCTGCAAGATTTGTGTACTTGAGCCTGTGCCACTCATGGCTTTAATTTTCCTCCAGATCTGTAAAGTCGATGAGCTAGAAGTAAGTGTACTCACGTATTGTTTCCACGATTCCCTTTTATTTTTTTAAAATTACACGCCTAGCTTTAGCTCTCATTTTTTTGAAATTAATTAAGTTTTCCATTGTTGGATTTCGACGGAACCGATTGAACGTTCGCTTCTTTTCTTTGATCGCAGTCGCTACCTCGTCGCACCACCATGGTACTCCATGCTTATGAGCTTTTCCACTAGTTTGCGGAACCGACATAGAAGCCGCGTTTACAATAGCAGAAACTAGCAAAGAAAGGTCAGCATCTAAGGCCAACGATCTAAGAGTGGATGGAAGAGATTGTTTATACAGTGGCCAGTTAGCTTTATTTATAATCCATTTTTTAGGAAAAGGTTGGCTTTCTTCCTTATTGCTATTATGGTTGATTATGATTGGAAAGTGGTCACTGCCATACAGATGGTCTGCAGTTTTCCAAGCCAAACGTGGTGCCATAGTTGGAGTAACCAAAGTTAAATCAACAGCCGAGAAATTGCCTCCTCGGGCTGAGAGGTGAGTTGCTGATCCCACATTTAGCAAAACCAAATCCGCTCTTTCAATAAAATTTTCAATAACTCGCCCACTAGTGTCTATTCTACTAGAACCCCATAAATTGCTGTTTGCGTTGAAATCTCCCAAAAGGATAAACGGTGTGGGTAATTGACTTATGAGGTTGTATAGATCTTGTAGTTCCCAGTTAAATTCCGGTAAGTATATATTGCATATGGTGATATCTACGGGATAGGATACCCGCATTGCTATTGCTTGAAGTGGCGATTGTATGTTTATTCTGGTTGCTTTAATACCGTTTCTAATCAGAATTGCAACGCCACCACAAGCGCGCAGATGGTACTGGAAGTCATTTCTAAGGATCGAAAAACCTTTTAAATTGTATTGCTGATCTACTTTTAAATGGGATTCTTGTACACAAATGTATAATGGTGAAAAATCCCTTAGTAATAGCTTTAAATCGCAATAACGGTTGTTTATGCCATTACAATTCCATTGTAATATGAATGTATCCATTTTTAGTTTATAAAAAAAAAAAAAAAAAAAAAAGTAAGAAAACTAAATAGATAAAAATAAGGGATACATAACGATTAAATGACAAGACACATAAATAGTAAAATGACTAGATAAGCAAAAATAAAATATCACAGTAGATTATCACTTTGAATTAAAGCTAATCACAGATCCGCTTTAGGTGGTTTCCGCGGTTTTCCCTTCGGCCACCCTTTCTTTCTTTTTCTTGCACTTTCTCTGCTTGCTAGGGAGGATTGAGTCACTGGAGGAACCAATCTCATTAACTGCTCTCTTCCTGGCATCTGATGATAGTGCTTCTGACAGCGAGTTCTCTGAGCGACTACATGGCGTTAAAAACGAAGGAACTTGCAGCATAGCAGGAGATTGATGTGCATTACTTGGGCTTGTTGACATCAATGGTTTAAGGGCTTCAACCATTAATGGAATTAGCTCTTTGGCCAATGACTTAATATCAATTGCTGGTATACTTTCAGTGGTAGCTTTGGCATAGCTTACTCCCGGTGTGGGTGTTGGTATTATCACTTTTTTTCTTGCTTCGGCATAAGTAATTTTTTCTTTGACTTTTAACTCTTGTATTGCAGCCTCGACTTTAAATTTAGGACATTTGTTGGACCTCGCTGAATGAGGGCCGTTACAGTTTATGCATGTAACTGGGTCTTCACAACTGCTGCCTTCATGTAGTTTCTTTCCGCAAACACATACTTGTGGTAAAACACAGTTTAAAGAAGAGTGGCCAAATCTTTGGCATTTAAAGCATCTAAGGGGAGGTGGTACATATAAACGTACGTTTAGAGAGTAGAAGGCCACTTTAATTGTTTTAGGTAGCGTTGGCATACTGAAAGTGAGGACGTGCACCGGACTCTCTAGTAGTTTTCCATCCCTCCTGGATTTCAATCGGCGGACTTCGATTACTCCCTGAGTACGAAGTTCTTCACATATCTCATTAGTTGAGCAGTTCAGTAGGTCTTGACAGTAGATGACACCTTTCGAAATGTTTAAAGTTTTATGTGCAAATACTTCAACGTCGTAATTTAAGAACTTATTTGTTCGTAACATACATTTTGCTTGGCTGATAGATGTAGTTTCTATTAAAAGGCCATCTTTTATCTTCCTCGCCATCTTAACTGTTCCAAATTGACCAAATAAACTTCTATTAATCGCAAAGGGGCTAATCTTATCAAAATTGTCAGAGTCTTCGTTTCCTTTCCTTTTAATGACCAAGAACCGGGGTACCTTTTCTTGGCTCGTTTTGATTGCAGGTTTTTCAGTTGGTCCAGCACCAACGTCCATGTTTTGAGCCGTGGACACCTCTATAAGGGGGGGTTGATTTAAAAAACTCATGCAAGTCCCACGAGATAACTCGGAAAAAATGTCACTTGTAGCAGAGCCGGTATACTGCAAGAGGGCATTTATACTGTGGAGGGCGCCTCTTCCCCCACAGGCGTTTCAACGTTAGAAACCAGGCTTCCCCCTGGCCACGCTCAGGCTTCCCCTCGCGCAATCCCGTCAGCACCTAAAACTGCCAAACGACCTTGGGATTGGGGGATTTTTTATGGAGGTTACCTTCCTCGTAGCCCGGGCGGTAAAGCCAAGACCACCGACCGCTAGCTGTACGACGTTCCCTAGCCACGCCCTGCTAGGGTCTCTGAAGTACAGTTCGCAGTTGCGGTATTAGGAGACGACTAGCGCTCAGCCGCCCCCAGCTAGGACATCCCGGGCTAGCCACACCCGTATACGCTTTTGATGGCGCATGTCCTGGGAAGAGTGAAGAGAAAAGGAAGTGGTCTCTCAGCTTTCGCTGGGAGCCTGAAGAGAACAAGAGTTGGAGCGAAGGTGCTCCGACAGGAAAGAATTAAAGTAAGGGAAGTCACTCAAGACTAGTATAAGAAAAGTGTACTTCCAGCAAGGGGGACGCAGGGTTGCCATCCCTGACCTCGTTAGATACGAGACCCCACGTAGACTGGTCCGCGACACCGTATTCTCTAGAGCTAACAGTGGTGGTTTGCTGCCACGAGCTCATATTTCGGTGTTGGCCTTGCATCACTTACGATCATTTGCAAGGTCATTCCCCTATCCGCCACCTGGGGACGCGCCTAGTAGGTAGTCCAACCCCTAGGATTATTCTTATTATTCTTATTATTCTTATTATTCTTATTATTCTTATTATTCTTATTATTCTTATTATTCTTATTCTTATTATTCTTATTATTCTTATTATTCTTATTATTCTTATTATTCTTATTATTCTTATTATTCTTATTATTCTTATTATTCTTATTATTCTTATTATTCTTATTATTCTTATTATTCTTATTATTCTTATTATTCTTATTATTCTTATTATTCTTATTATTCTTATTATTCTTATTATTCTTATTATTCTTATTATTCTTTTTTTTTTATTTGCTCTGTCTTGTGGAGTGTGTCGATAGCATTGATCATTGACACTCCTCTTTGATGCAATTAGGTAAGTGTATGTGTTTCCGTCTTCTTTTCATGAGTTTAATTGTTTGATCGGTTATATTTCATAATATAAACCTATTTCTTTTATAAAATCTATTACTTTTCCCCATTGTGCGTGTTGCGACAATATTTTGATGCTTATGTCGTGTATATTCCTATACTCCTCTAGGCAAACGCATTCTTGTAGGATGTGGGGAACCGTCAGAAACGCTGTTTTACATTAGGCACATTTTCTTGGCTTTTTCCCGAGTAGTAGGTGACTGTGTGTCAGTCTCGTGTGGCCAATTCTTAGTCGTGTAACTGTAACTTGTTCCTTTCTTTTTATGGGTATTCTATAAGATGAATTATTTACATTAGGTGCTATTGTCTTAAGGTAGCATGTATTTACTAACCATCTGGTTTGCCAATTTTGCCAAATTTTTTTTTTATTTCTTGCAGAGCATCGTCCATGCGGACGTCTATGATATTTTCTGCCGTTGCTGACTCACTGGCTTGTTTTGCTGCATTTGCAACTATCTTTTTTTCTGTTACATAGATTACTACTACTTTCAATAATATTTATTATCGCTCCTTCTTCCGTCAGTAAGCTCCATTCCTCTATTATCCTCTTCATGAGGCAGTCGTCTGTGTATTTGTCATTTAGGTGTTTGATAATATTTGGGGGTCCTATAATGTTTAATATTCTTTTTCCAGTGTGCGCCCATTTTTCTATTGCTTTCATAAGCATAACGGCTTCTGCCGAGAAGGTGGTATGTGGACTTGGAAATTTATACATAAAAGTTGCCTCGTTATAGTAGAGTGCTCCACACATATATTCATTTCCCTTCCATATGCCTATATAGATACGGTTTTCGCCTACAGTTTCCCATTCCCTTATATTGCGGCATAGCGGTAATGTATATTCCCATGGCATTAGCTGACCAGTTGGATGCCAGGTGCTTATTGGCAAGAGGTTTTGTTTGTTCAGCTCATTATGTATTCTGACAAGAGCTGGTATAGTTCTTGTCTGTTGCCACTCATACTTTTGATGTATTGGCGGGCTCACAATCAAGGGTGTAAGAAGTGATTCTTATTTCATGCTATTTTATTCCGTATCTAAGAGATTGTTGTCGAAGTCTTAGGTCAGTGGTAGCGAGGTGTTTTCTACATTAAGGCTTTCTGTGGGGATGTTCTGAAACCTCCGGTAATTAAGAGCATTGCAGTATTCCAAACATATTCAATTTTTTATATGAGATTTAGCGGCGAATTGGTATACTGCGGAGCCGTATTCTATTTTGATCGTATAAGGGCATCAACTACCTTCTTCAACGTGTCCTTATCCGCACCCCATGTATGACTGCATAAGATCTTCAGTCTGTTTAATGTTCTTTTACAATTTGTGACTGTGCTTTCTATATGTTTATTCCAAGATAGCTTGCTGTCCAGTTTAGGCCTAAGAATTTAAATTCCTTCACATACGGAATTATGTGGTTTTTTAGGTACAGGACTGGTTCTGTGTGTAGATGTCTTAGCCGGCAGAAATGCATGCACTTAGTTTTTGTTGGGGAGAAGATAAAGCCTCGTGCTTCAGCTTCTTCTACGAGTGTATGGATGTCACTTTGGAGTATATCCGCCATTCCATTTATGTCTTGCCCAGTTTGGATAATGCACAGATCATCTACGTACAGAAGCGCTTTTGTGGATGGGTTTATTTTGTCTGCGATGTTGTTTATTGCTATAGCAAACAGGGTAACACTCAGTACTGAGCCCTGAGGGATCCCATTTTCTTGGTGCACCGTTTTAGACAATGTACTTCCTACTTTTACTTGGATTAAGCGGTCCTGTAGAAAGTTGCTTATTATTTTTGGGAGTTGGCCTCGGAATCCCCATCGGTGAAGCATTGTTATTATTCCGTACCTCCAAACGGTGTCATACGCCTTCTGGATGTCAAAGAATATGGTTAATGAATGTTCGGTTTTTGTAAAAGTCTCATTAACTATGTAGTCAAGGTACATAATTTGATCCACGGTGGAGTAACCTTTTCTAAATCCCGCTTGGTATTTGCTTAGTTTTCCTATTTTTCCAGGGTAGCTAACAGTCTGAAGTTCAACTTCGATTCGAGAACCTTTAATACACATGAGGTGAGCGAAATAGGCCTAAAACTTTCAGGTTCGTTAATATCTTTTCCTTCCTTGGGTAGCGCTATAATCGTTGCCAGCTTCCACTGAGTTGGATAAGTGCCTGTTAACCATATTTTGTTATATAGTTTCAGCAGTAACGCTTTGATTTCAGGCGGTAGATGTTGGATCATGCTGAAGGTGATTTGGTCTCGACCCGGTGCTGTTTCTTTTGCCTTTTTCAGTACTCTATCCATTTCATCGATTGTGAAGGGTGCGTTATAGGGTTCTTCCTCATCTCCGTCGAAACTTACTGTTTGCAATTCCTTCTCTCGCTTCTGATTCAGAAAACGTTCCGTGTATTGGGAATTGCTGGCAACGCTTTGGAAGTATTCCACGAAACAGTTTGCTACTTTCTCGGGGTCTGATGTTGTTAACCCTTCTACTGTTAAGGTTGGCAGGTTTGGTGGGTTGCTAGTGCCTGTTATATTTTTCACCTTCCGCCACATTTCTTCTTGCTGACTTGATTTTGTGAGTGTAGATGTATACTCTTGCCATGATAGCTTTTGAGCCTGCCTCTTTTTTATCCGTTCGCTGGCTCTTGCTTTTTTGAAAGCAACAAGATTTTGTTCTGTGCGGCGTTTACGGTAACGATTCAGGAGCTGTTTCTTTATCTTGTTGAGGTTCTTAATTTCGTCGTTCCACCAAGGCACAGGTGATCGTTTGATTGTACCACCCTTACGAGGGATAGATTTAGATGCGGCTTTAATTATGACGTCGTTTAAGTTATTTACTGCTTCTTCAATATCACTTTCCACATTGGGAGTACGTATAATTTCGCTATATTTTGCCCAGTCTGCTTTTTTAGTGTTAAATTTCCACCCCGCTTCGTATTTGCTTTTATTTAGACTTAGTGTGATTTTTATAGGGAAGTGGTCACTATGGTGGGCATCTTCAAGTACCGTCCAGGACGTGTTTAGTGCGATTGTAGGAGATGCTAGGGAAAGGTCAATAGCACTGAAATTTCCATTAGCTTCATTAAGGTGAGTTGCTTTACCGTCATTCAGTATGATTAAGGCGTTATCGTTTATTATGTTTTCAAGGGTCGCTCCTTTTGCGGTTGTGTACTCCGATCCCCATATCGTGTTGTGGCAATTGAAATCACCGACTATTAGCAATGGTGGAGGGACTTGTTCTATAAGGTGCTGCATTTCAGTAGCAGACCAGCGTGTGTTAGGTAAGTATATGTTAATTAAGTTAAAATTTTTTTTCAGCTTTGATCTGTATCGCATTTGCTTGTAAGGTGGTATTTATTTTGATTTCCTTCACAAATATCTCGTTTCTTACCATTGTTATTACTCCTCCGTGACTTCTTCCGCCTGGCTCTATAGGAGACTCTACACTAAAGGTTTTGTAGTTTTGGAATTTTAATGCTTCATCAGCTTTTAGTTTACTTTCTTGTAACGCTACTATCATGGGTTGTGTTTCGTGTACTAATTGCCTTAATTCATCATACTTGTTTTTTATTCCTCGCGCGTTCCATTGTAAGATCGTTTCATTATCCATTGTAGATGAGTTAATGTAAATAAATAAAATAGATAGGTAAAATCTAAATAAATAAACAAATATTCTTAATTTAAAATATAGATAAATAAGACAAAGCAGACAAACATCTAATATCACAAACAAATATTTATTTATCACAGTATATGTATCACAGATTAGAGTATATATCACATTTTTTGCTTTTTCGGCTTGTATGTTGTAACATTTGGGTCGTCTTTTCTGAGGTTGAGCCGCGGAACTTCCCGCCTCCAACCTTTTTTTCTTTTAGAGCTTTGGTTCGTTAGTTCGTCGTCAGAGTCGTCTATGTCCCTAGTTGAGCACTCCGACGCTTCCGACCCACTTATTTCCCTAGTCCAACTCGAGAGAGTTTTAAGATATTTTGGTTTTAGTGCTAGGTTGGCTGATGTTGAAATTTCTGGGTCAGGTGTGTTAGCAATTGTCTCAGTTTTATCGCTTTTACTCTGATTATGAGCGTTTTGTGGCTCATCTTCAGCCGTATTCGTCTTATTGTTATTAATATTTTTTATAGTCCTTCGTGCAAAAGTTTCTTCTCTCGTTACAAAAGATCTGCTATACACAATACTTTTTGCTTCCCTGTATGTGAGGTTATTTTTAGTCTTCACTTCCATAACAACTTTCTCTTTTACATAGGCGGGGCAATCTGGAGATCTTGATGTATGAGGGCCTCCACAGTTTATGGACTTTGGTGGCTGTAGGCAATTAACATCTTTCTCATGACCAACCTTGCCGCATTCACACATCTGCTGATTTCTACAGAACTTGGCCGGGTGACCATATTGTTGACAGTTAAAGCACTTTGTAGGTAGTGGAACATACGGCCTCACCCTAATGTTCAGATATGCTGCTTTAACTTCTTTAGGTAAAGTGTTTTTGTTAAACGTAAGTTTAAGGGTAGGAGTTTCCGTTATTTTTCCTTCAACCTTTCTTGTTTTTCTATATGCCTCCACAACACCTTGGCTTTTCAGTTCATGCACTATTTCCTTCACTGTACATGGTAGGAGATCAACACATGTAATGACCCCTACCGATTTGTTTAAACGGTCGTATTATTCTAATTATTCTTATTATTCTTATTATTCTTATTATTCTTATTATTCTTATTATTCTTATTATTCTTATTATTCTTATTATTCGTATTATTCTTATTATTCTTATTATTCTTATTATTCTTATTATTCTTTTATATATATATATATATATATATATATATATATATATATATATATATATATATATAGCGCATCGACTTCTGTGGTCATTAGCGCTTTACATTATCCTACTTTCTCTTCATTATATTTCTTGGTACATAGCTATACTTTTTAAGAACCTAATTGTCTTTTCGATGCCTTCCTTTTTGGTGAGTATTTCTTCGATATTATTTGTTAATTCACACATATCTCTAATATTTTTTATTGCAGGACATTGACATAGGACGTGATTGACTGTGAGGACGTGATCCTCGCAGTAATTACACGATGGTCGTTCGGAAGAAGTAATTAAGTATGAGTGTGTCAATTTAGTATGTCCAATCCTCAGTCTTGTTGTTCTAGTCTGATCTTGTCTGCATAGCTTTTCGGATTCTTTCCAACGACTGATATCCTTTTTTATACTATTTAGGCTGTTGTTTATTTCCCTCCACCGATCCTGCCATTTTTGTTTCAGCTTTCCTTTTAAAGTTTTCCTTATATTTTGAGGAACGTGGATCTCGGCGTCGACTGTGTCCCGACACGCAGCTCTGCGCGCCGCTTCGTCTGCTTTCTCGTTTCCAGGTATACCGCTATGCCCCGATACCCATATAAAGGTAATTTCCTTTTTTGTTTCTTTCAGGTGTTCTAGTGTGTCTACCATCATCATCGCCATGGAGTCCTGTGGACGTACTTTGCGAATCCCGTTGATAACCCTGATGGACTATTATGTGATGCTGTGATAGAGAAATATCGCAGAATTTAAGCGCTTGCCATGCCGCGTATTGTTCTGCCAGGTATACGGTGGCATCTGGTGGTAGCGACCAAGTGTGGGTTTTATCTCCCACAACTATGGCTGCTCCTACACCATGACAATTCTTAGATCCATCGGTGTACGCAACGATCGAGTTTGGGTAAGTATTTAGTATACTTTCGAACGCTTTTCGGTGTTTTTCTGCAGTTCTGTTTGTTTTAGGTATTCGGTTTAATTCTAGATGGATTGATGTTTCCTCCTTAGTCCATGGTGGGAATTCGGCTATGTTTATCGTCAATGTGCGTGGTAACGTATATTCTAATTCGTTAAAGAATTCCAGTGCTCGTACGCCGGCAGGTCGTGAGATGGTGGGTCTGATGACGTACCTACTTCTGCCTCGGAACATAATGGCAAAGTTCCGGTGTCTCGGCTGCGCTCTTATGTTAACGGCGTAGTTGATGATCAGGTACGCGCGTCTCGTTTCCAAAGGCAACATTCCTGTTTCGCTGAGTAAACTTGCTACAGGACTGGTACGAAAAGCGCCTAGACAGCATCGTAAAGCTGAGTTCTGTACTGGGTCTAGCAATGCGAGTGTTGTCTTACGAGCCGATGCGTATGCGACGCAACCATAGTCGATTTTGGCGAGGATCATCGAACGGTAGATATCTAACAATATCTTCGTTTCCCCCCCAAATTTAGTCTTAGAGATTGCTCTCAGTGCGTTCAGAGCTAGTTTGCATTTCCGTACAAGATCGATGATGTGCGGTTTCCATGTGAGCTTCGAATCGAGGGTAATTCCGAGAAATCTGATCGTTTCTTTGCAGGTTATGGGTGTTTCGTTCATATACATGCGTGGTCCATAGTGCGGTTTCCTCATGCGACAAAAATGTATGCTCTGGGTCTTCTGTGCAGAAAATCGGAAACCCATCTTTGTCGAGTTTAGCAGTATCGTGTTAATCGCGTTCTGCAATTTATCGACGATAGTTTTCATTTTAGGTGCCGAGAAAAAAATTGCCAAGTCGTCGACGTATAAACACCTACCGACGGATGGGTCTACCGATGATGCTAGATCATTGACCGCAATGGCAAAAAGAGTCACGCTGAGCGTGGACCCCTGCGGCACTCCGTTTTCTAAGATCCTTCTGGTAGATAGCTCGTGGCCCACTCGCACCTTGAAGCTTCTGTCGTCTAAGAACGAAGCGACAGATTTTAGTACGTTGCCCTTCAATCCCCAGTCGTGAAGTTTGCGCACGATTCCATTTCGTCTTACCGTGTCGTAGGCCTTTTCGAGGTCGAAAAACACGGCTACGGCATGCTCGCCTTTTCTAAATGTATCTAGGATCGCTCTTTCTAAGTACACCAGTTGGTCCAACGTCGATCTGCGTTGTCTAAAGCCGGCTTGGTGCTCGGCAAAGAGATGGTGAATCTCCAAGTACCACATGATTCTCTTACTAACGATTTTTTCCATGATTTTGCCTAGACAGCAGGTCAGGCTAATCGGCCTGTAGCTAGATGGTTGTGTAGGGTCTTTTCCTTCCTTCGGTATCGTTACAATCACAGCTTCTTTCCAGGCAGTAGGGTATGTACCTTCGTTCCATATCTTATTGTATAAATTATTCTTATTATTCTTATTATATTCTTATTATTCTTATTATTCTTATTATTCTTATTATTCTTATTATTCTTATTATTCTTATTATTCTTATTATTCTTATTATTCTTATTATTCTTATTTTTTCCCTCTGCCTTGTGGAATGTGTCGATAGCAGTGATCATTGACACTCCTCTTTGATGCAAATAGGTAATTGTATGTTTTTTCGTCTTCTTTTTAGCAGTTTAATTGTTTTTCAAAACCGTTATATTTCATTATATAAACCTATTTCCTTTATGAAATCTATTACTTTTCCCCATTCTGTGTGTTGCGACAATACTTCGTTGTTTATGTCATGTTTATTTCTATAGCCAGCTAGGCAAACGCATTCTTGTAAAATGTGGGGGACTGTCAAAGGTGCTGTTCTACATTGTGCACATTTTTTTGTTTTTTTCCCTAGCAGTAGATGGCTGTGAGTCAGTCTCGTGTGGCCAATTCTTAATCTTGTTACTATAACTTGTTCCTTTCTTTTTAGGGATATTCCATAAGGTAGATTATGTACGTTAGGTGCTATTCCCCTAAGGTGGCAAGTGCTTCCTGACCATCTGCTTTGCCAATTTTGCCAGGTTTTTTTTCATTTCTTGAAGGACATCGTCGATGTGAACTTCTATTACATTTTCTGCCGTTATTGATTCACTGGCCTGTTTTGCTGCATTTAAAACTATTCTTTTCTCCCTTTGATATAGATTCCCGTTATTTTCGCTAATATTTATTACTCTTCCTTCTTTTGTCAGTAGGTTCCACTTCTCTATTATCCTCTTCGTGAGGCAGTCGTCCGTGTATTTGTTATTTAAGCGTTTGATAACATTTGGGGATACTATAATGTTTAATTTTCCGTTTTCAATGTTTCCCCATCTTTCTATTGCCTTCATGAGCAGAACGGCTTCTGTGGAGGAGGTGGTATATGTACTTGGTAGTTTATACATAATTGTTGCCCCATTATGGAGGAGTGCTCCACCTATAAACTTGTTTCCATTCCATGTGCCTAAATAGATATGGCTTCCTACGGTTTTTTCCCGTGTACTGCGGCATAGAGGTAGCGTAAATTCCCATGCATTAGCTGACCAGTTGGTTGCCAGGTGTTCATTGGCAAGAATATTATTCTTATTATTCTTATTACTCTTATTATTCTTATTATTCTTATTATTCTTATTATTCTTATTATTCTTATTATTCTTATTATTCTTATTATTCTTATTATTCTTATTATTCTTATTTTTTTTTTTTTTTTTTTTTTTTTTTTTTTCTTTCGAGAAATGACTTATGCACACTAAACAGAGTAGTGTGGGCTCTCCCAACTGGGCATACCCACTAAAACCCCACCTCAGGCTTCGACTTCTTTGGCCATTAGCCTTTCTCAGTTATAAACTTAAGGCAATAATATATCTCCTTGGTTCCTACTATAATAAGCGGTAAAAGATCATCGTCTAGTTAAGTCCTAGGACGGTTATAGTTTGTCCAGTAGCCCCACTTTTGGAAGAAGTCAATCGTGTTACTACATTGGCTCTCGTTGGATAGGTTTGCTTCCATCTTTTGTCAATTTTAAAAGGTTACGTTCGACTACATACTGTGGGCAGACACAAAGTATGTGTTCTATCGATAGATTTGTTTGACACATTTCACATAGGGGAGGATTCTTTCCTGTCAACAGGTATTCGTGTGTATATGCAGTGTGTCCCAATCGAAGTCTATAAATCTTGGTGAGTTTGAATCGTTTTTCTTTAATTTGAAACAATGGCCCCAGTTCTGGTTTAATTTTCCTTAACACAAGATTTGATGTCATCCACTGATTTCCACCGCTCCCAAACCAGTTTCTTTACTGTCGCTTGTCGTATCTCTTTCGGCAGGTTTATTGCGTTTTCCTCTGCTAAACCAAGATCTTCCAGGGCCTCTTTCGCTCTTACTCCCAGTGATCTACATCTGCGCAAGCGAGAGTTCTCGATATTTTGTGTTAATATGGGGCGATTTGGATGTTCGATCTGCGATATAACTTTGAGGTAGTAATTTACTATCAGCTGTTTCCTACGGATGTTCAGTGGAAGGATGTTAGATTCAGCTTGTAGAGCACCGATGGGACTTGTTGGAAAGGCTCCAAGGAGTACCTTATAGCGAGGTTCTGAATCTTGTCTAGTTGACCCAACAATGTATCACTGCTTGTTGAGTAGACGGTAGCACCGTAGTCTATTCTTGATAAGATTAACGCCCTGTAGATGTCAAGCAGCGTTTTTGGATGTGAACCCCATTTGAGATTGGCGAGTACCCTTAAAACGTTTAGTGATTTTCTGCATGATATTATCAAGTTTTCTAGGTGACTGGTCCATCTTAGTTCCCTATCCAGGGTGAGGCCTAAGAACTTTATTTCTTGGGAAATATTTATTATTCGACCGTTTATGTACAGTACAGGGTCATAGTGTGGTTTACGGAGTCTACAAAATGCACAGTTTTTGTTTTCTCCTCAGAGAGGACAAAACCTGTTTTATTTATATTTTGTGCTATTTGGTCGATTCCCACTTGTATTTTGCGGGTTATATTGCTATTTTTTGTCAGCATGGCAGATCATTAGATCGTCAACGTAAAGGCTTCTATCAACCACTTGCACATCTCTCGCTATTTCATTAATAGCAATAGCAAACAGGCTACAGCTCAGTGTTGAACCTGAGGTACACCGTTCTCTAATGTATATTCATTTGAGTGAACGTCACCTACTCTGACTATACACTTTCGTTCTGCTAAAAGATTGCACAAACTTGGGAAGATTACCTCGTAGGTTATATTTATGCATATTTGTCAGGATTCCATGCCTCCATGTCATATCGTAGGCCCTCCTTATATCGAAAACACTGCCACGAGGTGTTCTCCATTATCAAATGCCTTTAAGATTTTTCGCTTAGTTTAACCAAGTGATCAATTGTTGATCGGCCTTTCCGAAATCCTGACTGGTATGGAACTAGTTTTTTTTTTCCAGGAATGATTGAAGCCTCTCATTCACCATTCTTTCCAGTAATTTTCCTAAACAAGAAGTCAGGCTAATTGGTCGATAGTGTTCTGCTTGCAACGGGTCTTTGCCAGGTTTTAATATGGGAACCACAATTGCACGTTTCCATTCTGACGGGTAAGTACAGTTTCGCCAGCACTCATTAAGAAGTTTACTATACTTGTTTTCAGTTCAGGACTGCAGTGGCGGAGCATCTGGTTATGAATGCTGTCAAGTCCGGTGAGCATGACTTAGTTTTCTGGAGTGCGGTTTCTAGTTCTTCAAGCGTAAAGGTAAGTTGTAGTCTAGGTCTTGCTCAGTTTCAAAATCGATGTTTGTTGCTTCCTAGTTAGCTTTTATTTCCAGAAATGAGTCAGTGTAATTTCCAGAGCTGCTGTCTCTGCAGAATTCAGTTGCTAGGAGATTTGAAATCTCCTGCAGGTTATTTGTTACGACCTCGTCCGGTCTCCGAAGGAATGTTGGATAATTACGTCCACATTTACCAGATATTGCTCCAATCTTTTTCCATATCTCATTTGAGGTGACATCCGGTGTAATTTCAGATAAGTAGCGTTGCCACGATTTTCTTTGCGCTTCAAGAATTTTTCGGCGACAAACAGCTATACATTTTTTTGAAGTTAATGAGATTTTCCATGGTAGGACTACGTCGAATTCTATTTAGAGCTTTTTTTTTGCTGAGATTTTCTCTTTTATTTCCACTGACCATCAGGGTACCATTTTAGTGATCTTACCAGATTTAGATTTTGGTATATTGGCTTCCGCGGCTTTTATTACTGCGTTAGTCAAACTCTCGAGATTTAAGCTGTTTTCGCATGGTGCAATAAGCTGTTCAGTAAAACATTTCCAATTGGCTTGCTGGATTTTGAACTTAGCAAGCGATTTAACGACTGGTTCTTGCCTCGGACTGTAACAATTATCGGGAAATGATCGCTGTTGTGTAGGTCGTTCTCAACTTCCCATTTCAGATTTGTGTGTATAGTTGGAGAGCATATTGTCAGATCAATGGAGTCAAACGTTCCGATCTTATGTTAAAGAATGTAGGCGATTCGTTATTTAAAATACAGAGATTTTTGTCCTCAATTAATTCTAACAGCTCTTTACCTCGAGCATCGTTTGTTGCCGAACCCCAAACAGTATTGTGACAGTTGAAGTCGCCTAGCAGGATAAGAGGTGATTGCAGTTGATTCACGATACTCCTATTTCTTCAACACAGTACTTTGTGTTAGGAAGATAAACGTTACATATTATAAAACCTCCACTAATTTCGAGCTTTATTGCAATAGCTTGATATTCTGTATTGATTTTAACTTCTTTGTAGGGAGTACCTTGACGGATTGCAATGCTACTCCACCACATGCCCTTTCAGGTGAGTTGAAGTCTTTTCTAACTATGTCAAAACCTTATTCTTATTATTCTTATTATTCTTATTATTCTTATTATTCTTATTATTCTTATTATTCTTATTATTCTTATTATTCTTATTCTTATTATTATTATTCTTATTATTCTTATTATTCTTATTATTCTTATTATTCTTATTATTCTTATTATTCTTATTATTCTTATTATTCTTATTATTCTTATTATTCTTATTATTATTATTATTCTTATTATTCTTATTATTCTTATTTTTTTCCCTCTGCCTTGTGGAGTGTGTCGATAGCAGTGATCATTGACACTCCTCTTTGATGCAAATAGGTAATTGTATGTTTCGTCTTCTTTTAGCAGTTTAATTGTTTTCAAGACCGTTATATTTCATTATATAAACCTATTTCCTTTATGAAATCTATTACTTTTCCCCATTCTGTGTGTTGCGACAATACTTCGTTGTTTATGTCATGTTTATTTCTATAGCCATCTAGGCAAACGCATTCTTGTAAAATGTGGGACTGTCAAAGGTGCTGTTCTACATTGTGCACATTTTTTGTTTTTTCCTAGCAGTAGATGGCTGTGAGTCAGTCTCGTGTGGCCAATTCTTAATCTTGTTACTATAACTTGTTCCTTTCTTTTAGGGATATTCCATAAGGTAGATTATGTACGTTAGGTGCTATTCCTAAGGTGGCAAGTGCTTCCTGACCATCTGCTTTGCCAATTTTGCCAGGTTTTTTTTTCGTTTCTTGAAGGACATCGTCGATGTGAACTTCTATTACATTTTCTGCCGTTATTGATTCACTGGCCTGTTTTGCTGCATTTAAAACTATTCTTTTCTCCCTTTGATATAGATTCCCGTTATTTTCGCTAATATTTATTACTCTTCCTTCTTTTGTGTCAGTAGGTTCCACTTCTCTATTATCCTCTTCGTGAGGCAGTCGTCCGTGTATTTGTTATTTAAGCGTTTGATAACATTTGGGGATACTATAATGTTTAATTTTCCGTTTTCAATGTTTCCATCTTTCTATTGCCTTCATGAGCAGAACGGCTTCTGTGGAGGAGGTGGTATATTACTTGGTAGTTTATACATAATTGTTGCATTATGGAGGAGTGCTCCACCTATAAACTTGTTTCCATTCCATGTGCCTAAATAGATATGGCTTCCTACGGTTTTTCCCGTGTACTGCGGCATAGAGGTAGCGTAAATTCCCATGCATTAGCTGACCAGTTGGTTGCCAGGTGTTCATTGGCAAGTAGTTTTGGTTTTTCAGCTCGTTATGTATTTTAACAATTGCTGGTATAGTTCTTGTCTGTTGCCATTCATATTTTTGGTGTATTGGCGGACTCACAATCAAAGGATGTAAGAAATGACTCTTATTTCCTGCTATCTTTATTCCATACCTAAGAAACTGTTGTCGTAGTCGCAGATCTAGTGGTAGCGAGGTACTTTCTACATTGAGGCTTTCTATAAGGGACGTCCGGAAGCCTCCGGTGATTAATAACATTTCAGTATTCCATACAGACTCGATCTTCCTTATGTGTGATTTAGCGGCAAACTGATATACTGCTGAACCATATTCTATTCTAGATCGTATAAGGGCATCAACTACCTTCTTCAGGGTGTCCTTATCCGCACCCCCACGTATGACTGCACACAGGATCTTTAGCCTGTTTAAGGTTCGTCTACAGTTTGTGGTTACGCTTTCAGTGTGTTTACTCCAAGTTAGCTTGCAATCAAGTGTTAGGCCTAGAAATTTAAATTCCTTCACATACGGAATTATTTGGCTTTTTAAGTGTAAGTTTGGTTCTGTGTGTATATGTCTTAGCCGGCAGAAATGCATGCACTTAGTTTTTGTTACGGAGAAAACAAAGCCTCGTGCTTCAGCTTCATTTGTCAGTGTTTGGATGTCACTTTGGAGTATCTCCGCCATTACATTGATATCTTGCCCCGTTTGGACGATGCACAAATCATCTACGTATAGGAGTGCTTTTGTAGATGTGTTTATTTCGTCTGCGATGTTATTTATTGCTATAGCAAATAGGGTGACACTCAGTACTGACCCTTGGGAGATCCCATTTTATTGGTGGCGTTTTAGACAAGGTATTTCCCACTTTTACCTGGATTAACCGGTCCTGTAGGAAGCTGCTTATAAATTTTGGTAGTTGGCCTCGGAAACCCCATCGATGGAGCGTTTTTATTATTCCATACCTCCAAACGGTGTCATATGCCTTCTGAATGTCAAAGAATATGGCTAATGCGTGTTCGGTTTTTGTAAAGGTCTCATTAATTATATAGTCAAGGTACATGATCTGATCCACGGTAGAGTAACCTTTCCTAAAACTCGCCTGATATTTGCTTAATGTTCCTTTTTTTTGCAGGGTAGCTAATAGTCGGAAGTTCACCATCGATTCGAGGACCTTTGAGACGCATGAGGTGAGCGAAATAGGCCTGAAACTTTCTGGTGTGTTAGTGTCCTTTCCTTCCTTAGGTAGTGCTATGATCGTTGCCAGTTTCCACTGCGTTGGGTAAGAGCCTGTCAACCATATTTTATTATATAGTTTTAGTAGAAACATTTTAATTTTAGGCGGTAGGTGTCGAATCATGTCGAAGGTGATTTGGTCCCGACCCGGTGCTGTTTCTTTCGCCCTTTTCAGTACTCTATCCATTTCATCAATTGTGAAAGGTACATTATAGGGTTCTTCCTCATCTTCGCTGAAATTCAATGTTTGTAATTCCTTCTCTTGCTTCTGATTCAAAAAACGTTCCGTATATTGAGAATTGCTGGCGACGCTTTGGAAGTATTCCACAAACTCGTTTGCTACTTTTACAGGATTTGATGTTGTTAACCCATCTATTGTCAAGGTTGGTAGATTTGGTGGGTTGCTAGTGCCTGTTATATTTCTCACCTTTCGCCACATTTCTTCTTGCTGAGTTGATTTTGTGAGTGTAGACGTATACTGTTGCCATGATGCCTTTTGTGCCTGCCTCTTTTTTATTCGCTCGGTGGCTCTTGCTTTTTTTGAAAGCAACAAGATTTTGTTCCGTACGGTGTTTACGGTAACGATTAAGGAGCTGCTTCTTTACTTTGTTAAGATTCTTGATTTCGTCATTCCACCAAGGCACAGGTGAGCGTTTGATTGTACCACCTTTGCGAGGGATAGATTTTGATGCAGCTTCAATTATGGTGTCGGTTATATTGTTAACTGTGTCTTCAATACTCATTTCCATATTAGGAGTGCGTATGATCTCGTTATATTTTGTCCAGTCTGCTTTTTTAGTGTTGAATTTCCACCCCGCTTCGTATTTGTTCCTATTTAGACCCATTGTAATTTGGATAGGGAAGTGGTCACTATGGTGGGCATCTTCAAGTACCGTCCAGGACGTGTTTAGTGCTATTGTGGCAGATGCCAGGGAAAGGTCAATAGCACTGAAATTTCCATTAGCTTCGTTAAGGTGAGTTGCTTTCCCGTCATTCAGTATGATTAAAGCGTTATCGTTTATTGTGTTTTCAAGGGTCACTCCTTTTGCGCTTGTGTACTGAGACCCCCATATCGTGTTATGGCAATTGAAATCACCGACTATTAGCAATGGTGGAGGGACTTGCTCTATCATGTGCTGGATTAGACCACGTTTTAGGTGTATAAGTTAAAATCTTTTCAGCTTGATTTGTATCGCATTGGCTTGTTAGGTAGTATTTATTTTGATTTCCTTCAAATATCTCGTTTCTTACCATTGTTATTACTCCGTGACTTCTTCCGCCTGGTTCTATAGGAGACTCTACACTGAAGGTTTATAATTTTGTAGTTTATATAGTTTCATCAGGTTTTAGTTTACCTTCTTGTAACGCTATTATCATGGGTTGTGTTTCGTGTACTAATTGCCTTAATTCATCATACTTGTTTTTATATTTCTCGCGTTCCATTGTAAGATGGTTTCATTAACCATTTTAAATGAGTTAATGTAAATAAATAAATATATAAATAAATAACTAAATACATAAATATTCTTAATTTAACGGATAGATAAATAAGTACAAGTAGACAGACATCTAATATCACAAACAAATATATATATTTATCACAGTGTATATATCACAGATTAGTATATATCACAATTTTTGCTTTTTCGGTTTGATATGTTGTAACATTTGTCCTTTCTGAGGTTGAGCCGTGTATCCCAGCTTCCAACCTTTTTTCTTTTAGAACTTTGGCTCGTTAATTCGTCGTCAGAGTCGTCTATGTCCCTGGTTGAGCTAGACGCTTCTGACCCTACTTCCCTACTCCAGCTCGAGATTTTGAGGTATTTTGATTTTACTGCAAGTTAGTAGATGAAATTCTGGTCAGATGTGTTAACAATTGTCTGTGTTTTATGGGTTTTACTTCATGATTGTGATCGTTTTGGGGCTCAACTTCAGCCGTACTGGTCTTGATTGTTATTAATACTTTTGTAGTCCTTTGAGCAAAGTTTCTTCTTTGGGACAAAGTATCGGCTATTCACAATACTTTTGTCTCTGTATGTGAGTTATTTTGGTCTTCACTCCATAACAGCTTTATATAGCAATCAGGGAATCTTGATGTTGAGGGCTCCAAGTTTATGCACTTTGGTGGCTGTAAACAATTACTCATCTTTCTCATGAGCCTTGCCACATTCACACATCTGCTGATTTCTGCACAAACTTAGTCGGGTGATTCCAAATTGTTGGCATTTAAAGCATTTTGTGGGTAGGATATGGTCTCACCCTAATGTTTAGATAGCGGCTTTAACTTCTTTAGGTGAAGTATTTTTATTGAATGTGCTTAAGGTAGGCGTGTCCGTTATTGTTCCTTCAACCTTTCTTGTTATTCTATATGCCTCCACAACGCCTTGGCTTTTCAGTTCATGTACTATTTCCTCATTGTGCATGGCAGAGATCAACACATGTAATGACCGCTACCGATTTGTTTAGACGGTCGTTGGGAGTTACTTCTATCTTCATACCTTGTACGTTTCCTAGTGCTTTAAGTTTTTCCAGCTGCTCTATTGTCTCTACTTTAACGCTTAGTAATCCTTTTCCAATTTTTTTTATTTCAACCCTCGAACCAACGCAGTGAAAGATTTGTTTTTGGATCGCAAAAGGTGACATGGTTTGGTAGTCATATTCTGAAATCTTTATTATGGGAAACTGTTCGTCTAGTTCCGGTTTCTTATGTTCAGTGTTTTCTTTATAATAAGGTTTCGTTTTATTTTTTGTACGTGTACGCTTTCTTCTATGCTGTGCTTGGTTATCTGTATCAGAGTTAGTACCGTTTAAGTGTTCTTTAATATTTGTTGGGGATATCTTTTGTTTGTCGGCATGTGCATCGGTTTCAATTGCTTTGCTTTGCTTAGAATTGCAACTTTCTTTTGTATTTGGGTGATGGTCATCAGTATTAGTATCACAAAATTATTCTTATTATTCTTATTATTCTTATTATTCTTATTATTCTTATTATTCTTATTATTCTTATTATTCTTATTATTCTTATTATTCTTATTATTCTTATTATTCTTATTATTCTTATTATTCTTATTATTCTTATTATTCTTATTATTCTTATTATTCTTATTATTCTTATTATTCTTATTATTCTTATTATTCTTATTATTCTTATTATTCTTATTATTTTTTTTTTATTAAGTGCATCAACAGCTGATGGTTATTAGCACTTTACCTCTCCAAACTTTGCGAATTTCATTTAAAAGAAAAGGGTGTGTTCTAGATTTTATCTAGGAGATCGCAATCCTCAAGGAATTTCATGAGGCGTTTAGCATTATGTGATGAGTATTTTAGGATATCACCCACCTCTGCATTTTCAATACCGCAAGCTAATATTGTTTGGTTTAGCTGTGGACATTCCACTAGTAAATGTCTAACGGTAAGATCGCCTTGACATTTATCGCAGACAGGGGAAGCAGCGCCCTTCAGGAGATATGATGACGTAAGCATGGTATGTCCTAATCTCAATCTTGTGATAACCACCTGCTCTCTACGAGTCAGCTTTCTTGTCTTGTAGCCGATAACTGAATTTGTGATTGATCTCAGATGTCCACCACTCTGTGTCCATTCTTCTCTCCATTTGTCAAGCACTTTTGTTTTGACATAGGATATCTTTAGCTTTTTGTTTAGGTGAAGTAGCTTTAGCTCCGCGGAATGCTCGGTTTTCCATGGCGGGTTCTCTGGAATGTATGTCAGGTCACGGACTGTCATAACGAGAGATAGTTCTTCGGCGGTCTCAAGAGCTGTATAGAGATAGGGAGTATATCTATCGTGGACATTTGCGTTGGTGCCTCTTATCAGCATCGATCTCACTGGATTGTTGCTTCCCCATATCCTGATTTTTGCCATGTATGATAGTGCCATCATGGATCTTCGTTTATCTAGAGATGGTAGGCCAGATTCCACATATAGGCTAGATCTGGGAGTAGTATAGAACGCTCCAATTGCGTATCTGATTCCCGCGTTGTGAACGCTGTTAAGGCTGTTTAGAGTCGACTGTGCTGCCGAACCGTACACGATCGAGCCATACTCCATCTTGGACAACACCAATGACTTATACAAAGTGAGCAGTTGATCCCTGTGAGCGCCCCATTTTGTGTTCGAGATACACTTAATGAGGTTTAACGCTCTGATGGCTTTCGCTTTGGTGCTATCAATGTGAGTTTTCCAGGACAGACGATCATCCCATGTCAACCCCAGGTATGAAAACTCAGACACACATTGTAGTATTTGGCCATTCATCGTAAGACATGGTCTGTAGTGTGGTGTACGGAGGTGGCAAAAATGCATGCACTTCGTTTTAGAGCTCGAGAACTTGAAACCTCTTTTCGCGCCTGATGTCACTAAAGTGTCAATCGCCGCCTGTATTTGACGGTTTACGTCAGATTTCAAACAACCAGAAAGAAAGATGACTATATCGTCGACGTATATGCTTCGACAGATATTGGGTTTCAAATATTGTTAATGGCTATGGCAAAAAGTGTTACGCTCAAGGTAGAACCTTGAGGGATGCCATTTTCGAGTATACGCCGACTAGAGGTTTCTTGGCCTACACGGACTCTAAAGTGTCTTTCGCGCAGAAATGTTAAAATAAAAAAAGGCAAATTGCCTCGGTAACCCCACTCGTGTAGACGTTCTAACACTCCGAATCTCCACGTCATGTCGTATGCTTTCTCAATGTCGAAGAAAATGGCCGTTAGATGGTGTCTGGCATCGAAACTGTTTATGATGGAGAGTTCTAAGTGAACAAGGTTGTCCAGCGATGATCTTCCAGCGCGAAAACCGGACTGATGATTTACCAAATGGTTATTTCTCTCCATGTACCAGACGAGCCTTTTGTTCACCATCGATTCGAGAAGCTTACTCAGGCATGACGTGAGACTTATAGGACGGTAATTTTGGGCCATCGAAAGATCTTTGTCCTTCTTCAGCAATAGACAAATGATGGCTTCCCTCCAATGCGATGGGTATGTGCCTTCGGACCATATCCGATTAAACGTCGCTAGCATCGAATTTTTAAAATCATCGTGAGCCTGTTTACAGAATTCGTAATGAATTCTGTCCTCACCGGGGCAGCTCCTTTTACATTTGGCAAGAGCCTGGTCAAACTCCTGCCTCGTGAACGGGGCGTTGTAGTCGAGCTCGATGTCTGTATGAAAATCGAGGTTACGTTCGGAAATCCGTTTGCGTTCGAGAAAACTTGCGTCTGAATTTCGTGAGCTGCTGACCTGCTCAAAATGGTCCGCAAATTTCTCAACGATCTCTTGTGGATCGTCTACTACAATATCGTCTACTCGTAAAACAGGAGCTCGCAGAGGTTGTTTGCACCCGGAGATCTTACGGACTTTCTTCCATACTAGCGATATCGGCGTTTCGGGGTTTATCGTGGACACGTACCTTTCCCAAGACAACCTTTTTCTCCGCAGTATCGTTCGCCGGGCCTCTGCTCTGGCACGTTTGAACGCGATCATGTTTTCGAGCATCCTATGTTTTTTGAAAACGTTGAACGCTTTCTTTTTACGTGTGATAACCGCTTTCACGTTGTCGTTCCACCACGGGACGCGCTTTATCCCGGAGTGATGACCCCCGGATTTGGGGACAGTATCCGTCGCCGCGTTCGTGAGGTGATCGGTCAGGATGGTTATCTCATCGTCGATGTTTGCACCATCTGGAATATCCAGGGCAGGCAAGTTCGATCTAAACATATCCCAATTTGCTTTGTCTATGTTCCATCTTTCAGGAATGTAACAGTCGGAGTGCGGCATGTTCCATTCCATCAGAATAGGAAAATGGTCACTATCGTGAAGGTCGTCCAAAGCCTTCCATCTGACTTTTGGTGTAATGGATGTGGAGAAGAAGGAAAGGTCAATGACCGAAAAATTATTAGATCGAGCGTTAAAGAAGGTATGTGTACCGTCGTTCAATAACGTTAGACTGGGATTGTTAATAATAAGATTTTCTAGCAGACGGCCACTAGCGTCTAATTTATCCGAACCCCAAACAGGATTATGAGCATTGAAATCGCCAACGAGCAAATACGGATGCTGTAGCTGGGTAAGTAAATCCTGTAAGTCATCGAGGGACCAATCAAAACGAGGTAAGTATATGTTGCACACGTAGAGAGTGAAAGGATGTATGATTTTTACGCATACCGCTTGCAGATTGGTGGTGAGCGGTACCTGTCTCATTCTTAGGTCTTTTCTGACGGCGACAACTACTACACCGTTCGCTCGTTGATTGATTGCAGCATCCTGTCTTATAATGTCGTACTCCTTTAGGGAATACGGTTGCCCTGGTTTCAAGTGGGATTCTTGTAAGCATAGACAAAAAGGTCTACATTTACTGATTAATAGCTTCAAATAGCAGTATCTTGCTATTAGACCGTTGCAATTCCATTGTATGGTGTAAGACATTTTAAAGGTTGAATGTAAAAAACAAAAAACATGTGAACAAAGTTATGTAAATATAGACTAACAAACACGAATAAATTAAATAAATAACAAAAATATTATGTATAAATAAATAAATAAAATCGTAATAAGACGAGTGCACTAAAGTAAAATAGACAAACAGATAAATAAATAAGACAAATAGATGAAGTAAAGTAACATAAATAAAATATCACAGATTACTTTAACAATAGTTAAATATCACAGATGAGTTAATGTGAGTAAAATATCACAGATTACTTTAACAAGAGTTAAATATCACAGATTATTTAGTAAGGACTTGCTAATAGTATTCTTCTTCCTTTTCGGGATCCGAAGAGGTTGAAGGTACTTTCCTAGGTTTGCCTTTCGGCCATCCAACCTTTCCTTTTTTATTACGTTGTTTGGTTGTAGTTTCATCTTCTGAGACAAATTCGCGTTCTATGGGGAGGCGTTTCCGTTTTCCACGTTGGTCAATGTTGAGGTAGTTGCCTCAGGAGATGAAGTCGGAACTAGGAATTGTTTTTCCGCACTAGATGTAGAAACCTTTTGTAGGAGAGGAGTGATTGCTCCTACTAAAAGAGGTAACAATTCCTTCGCTAGGGCAGGGATATCAATTTTTAACTGGTTATCCTGAGTGGAAGATGCTGCCTTGGCATAACTGATACCTGCTGTAGGTGTCGTGATAATAATTTTCTTTTTGGCTTCAAAGTAGCTTAAATTGTCTCTTGCTCGGAGCTCCTGTATAGCAGTTTCCTGCTTATAAATGGGGCAGCTTGTAGCTCGAGCAGAGTGAGCTCCACCGCAATTCATACATGTGATTGGCTGTGCACATGGTGATCCTTCGTGTTGCAATTTGCCACAAATACACATTTGCTCTGGTGCTTCACATTTGGAAGACGTGTGGCCAAATTTGTTACACCTAAAGCATCGTAAAGGCGGAGGTACATATAATCGGACATTTAATGTATAAAATGCAACTTTTATACTTTTGGGTAGTATAGGAGTATTGAATGTAACAACGTGATTTGCGGTGTCAATAAGTTCCCCATTTCGTCTTGTTTTTAAGCGTCGGACTTCAATAACTCTTTGTCCCCTTAGTTCTTCACAGATGTCGTCGACAGAACAATTTAGTAGATCGCGACAAAAAACAACTCCTCGAGAGGTATTCATTGTTTTATGAGGAGTGACTAGAACCTCAAAGTCACCTAATCTATTTGTGGCCAGGACTTTAGTTGCCTGTTTATTTGATACGGTTTCCACTAGTATGCCATCTTTAATTTTCCTTACCATGTTCAAATCACCATAAAGACCATATAAAGCTTTCTGAATGTAAAATGGGCTAACTCTATCGAAGTTAATCCCGTCTTTCCTTGTAAGAATAAGGAACCGGGGCATAGCCTCCGTCACCATATTCTTGGCGGCGGGTTTTTTAGGTAGACCCTCCTGCACCTCCATGTTTATAGAGTTGGCACTCTTCAATAAAGGGGTTTCGCTCATGTCGTTCCCACGAAAACACTCGGAAAGAATGTCACTTGCAGCAGAGCCGGTATACTACAAGAGGGCATTTATACTGTGGAGGGCGCCTCTTTCCCCACAGGCGTTTCAACGCAAGAAACCAGGCTTCCCCCTGGCCACGCTAAGGCTTCTTCTAGCGAAATCCCTTCAGCACCTAAAACTTCCACATTATTCTTATTATTCTTATTATTCTTATTATTCTTATTATTCTTATTATTCTTATTATTCTTATTATTCTTATTATTCTTATTATTCTTATTATTCTTATTATTCTTATTATTCTTATTATTCTTATTATTCTTATTATTCTGATTATTCTTATTATTCTTATTATTCTTATTTTTTTTTTTTTTTTTTTTTTAGGTTTAATGGCACCAACTACAATGGTTTTATGGCCATTTATCTAAAACTTTATTTTTATGTCTGATATTTATATACTTCTGTAAAGGTTTGTTTGTTTCAGGTATCTTATAATTCGTTCTATTGATTTTATATCTTCGTTCATAATTTTTTGCATGTTGTCATCCATCTCCAAATTTTTCCTTATTCGAGTGTATTCTGGACATTCAATAAATATATGTTTTAGTGTAATATAGACATTGCATTGATGACATTTTTTCCTAGCCGTTTTACCTAACAAATAGTTGTGTGTCAAGTTTGTGTGTCCAATTCTAATCCTAGTGAGCACCACTTGGTCTCTTCTTGTTAATTTACATGTCGTTTCCAAGGGCTTGTGTATTTTTGTTTGTGCTATTCTTATTATTCTTATTATTCTTATTATTCTTATTATTCTTATTATTCTTATTATTCTTATTATTCTTATTATTCTTATTATTCTTATTATTCTTATTATTCTTATTATTCTTATTATTCTTATTATTCTTATTATTCTTATTATTCTTATTATTCTTATTATTCTTATTATTCTTATTATTCTTATTATTCTTATTATTCTTATTATTCTTATTATTCTTATTATTCTTATTATTCTTATTATTCTTATTATTCTTATTTTTTTTTTTTTTTTTTTTTGGTATGGCACATCGACTGCTATGGTCATTAGTGCCTTTAATGTTTTTTATATCTTGTCAAACAGGTTAATTACTTTTAGAAATTGTATTGTGTTCCTTATACTTTCACTATCTGAGACATTGGTTTCCAGTATGTTTGATATAAAATATAGTTTACGTTGCGGTTCGTACATTGGACACGTACAGATTATGTGTTGAATGGTTAGAGTCGTTAAGCATCTTTCGCCTCTTGGTGGTGGTGTGTTTGTTAGAAGGTGACTATGGGTTAGATTTGTATGTCCAATTCTGATCCTGTGGATGATGCAGCTTTCTTTTCTGCTAAAGCATGGGGCCAATTTCCATTTATCAATGGAGGGCTTTATGTTTCTTAGCTGACCTGTGGATCTAGTCCAGTTTTCTTGCCAAACTACTTTCAACTTTTGTTTTATATGTTTGGCAATATTTGCATGAATTGCAATTTCTACCTTGTTACATGTTGCTATTACTGCCTCTTTTGCGGCATTTCGTGGGCTGAATCTGCTCTTTCGTTTCCTCTAATATTTCTGTGACTGGGAACCCATACAAATACTATTTTAAGTCCCAGATTGGTAAGGTATGTGATCGTGGATAATATTATTTGAATCAGGGGGTTTGCTGTGTGTTGATTTTGAAGACCCATAATGGCACTGCGTGAGTCGCTGACTAGGACGAATTTGGTCCAACCACTTGCATATTCGCTGTAACGAAGCCCTTGCCAAATAGCATACAGCTCTGCGTCGTATATTGAAGTATGTGCCTGCATTAGCCAACTGTATTCGATGTTATTAACAGAGAAGGCACATCCTACACCATTATCATCCTTTGAGCCGTCGGTGAATAACCACAGATGGTCACTGAGGGTATCAACTAAGTTGTTGAATTCCGCATGAAAGATGGCTGTCGGGGTATTTGATTTTTCATGTTTTAATAACTGGGTGTAAATGTTTATTTTTGGGATGGACCATGGCGGTACTTCCAGTGGTCCTAGAGGCAGTAAATACGGTAACGATTCATGTATCCTTTCTAGAGCACTCTTAATATTGCAGCAAAGAGGTTTGTGTAATCTTCGACTAGTTTGGACAATACTATCATTGTTAAACAATATTTTATGATTTGGGTGACCGGTTTGAGCTCTTATTTTACAGGCGTATGCTAGTAGTCTGTAAGATGTAGATGTAGTGTGGATTAAACTAGATTCACAAGATAAGCTGTCACTTGCGCTAGTGTAGAATGCTCCTAAACAGTATCTCATTCCTGCATTTTGTATTACCTCTAGAGGCTTTAATGTGCTTTTGGATGCTGAGGAGTAGGCTTCGTATCCATAATCTATTTTTGACTGCACAAGTGATTTGTAGACTTTGAGAATTACCTCTGAGTCCGCTCCCCATCTGGTATTTGCTAGCGCTCTGATGACATTTAGTGCTGTTTTACACCTTACTATTAAGTTATCGACATGATTTTTCCACGTCAGCGTATTGTTTAATTCTAGTCCTAAAAATACGCCGTGGTCTTTACATTGAATATACTTGTTATTCAATTTGATCATAGGACCATAATGTGGCTTTCTCAGTTTACAGAAGTGCATAAAATAGGTTTTATCAGATGACAGTTTGAAGCCCATATTATTTGAGTTGTCTGATATGGAGTCTATGGCCTGTTGCAGTTTTGTATTTACTTCTGCTATCGTCGGAGCGGAATATAATAGTGCTAAGTCATCCACATATAGGTAAGTATTAACATCAGACGGGACAGAAGATAATAAACGGTTAATCGCGATTAAAAATAGCGTTACGCTCAGTGGTGACCCTTGAGGTATGCCATTTTCCAAGACTCTGGGAGATGAAAGATAGTTATCCACTCGAACCCTAAAGGACCGTTTCTCAAGAAATGAGGAAATGAATTGAGGTAAGTTTCCCCTGAAGCCCCAGTCATATAGTATTTGTAATACTCCATGCCTCCATGTCATATCGAAAGCCTTTTCAACGTCGAAGAAAACTGCGACAGCATGGTGTTTGCATGAAAAGGCTTCCAGAACGGCATTTTGTAAATGGACAAGATGGTCTACTGATGATCGGAATTTTCTGTATCCTGCTTGGAAGTTTGATAATAGTACGCGTTTTTCTAAAACCCACATTAGCCTAGTGCTGACCATGCGCTCAAGGACTTTTGCCATACATGATGTCAAGCTAATGGGTCTGTAACTCGCAGCTAGGAAAGCGTTTTTTCCGTTTTTAGTACCGGACTATTATTACTTCTTTCCAACAGCAAGGATACTCGCCTAGAACCCACGTTGAATTAAAGGCATTAAGAAGATGTACCTTGTACTCCTCGGTAAGGTTTTGCAACATCTCATACCTTATCATATCCGCACCAGGTGAAGAAGCCTTGTTAATTTTAAGAGCGTTATCTAGCTCACTTATAGAGAACGGTACGTTATACTCGTTGATATTTCTGTCTGTAAAATTTAGGATGATTACTCTTTCAGATCTTGTACCTTGAAAAGTGTCACTATAATTCGTCGAACTGCTGACTCGTTGAAACTGGTCGGCTAATAGTTCGGCAACCTGATCTGAGTTATTAGTTATAGCGTTATTGTTTTGTAACTGTATAGGGCGTGTTGTGTACTTGCCCGATATGGCTTTTATTTTATTCCAAACCAGAGTGTTAGTTGTGTCGCGTGTAATAGAAGACACAAAATTGCCCCAAGAGTCCCTCTTACTTTGTAAAATTATCCTTCTAGCAGATGCTCGTGCTTTTTTAAATGCTATTAGGTTGACGTCGGAAGGATGTTTTCGGAAAAAGTTAAATGCTAGTTTTTTAATCTTTATTGCTTCACTTACTGTTTTATTCCACCATGGTACTTTGTGTTTAAGTCGTCTCCCTCCACTTTTAGGGATGGCAACGTTGGCTGCATTTATGATGCTATTGGTAATTGTCTGTATGAATCGCGAAACAGGGTGTTGTTCAATGGGTCCGGTGAGATGAGCTTGATAGGAATCCCATCGTGCTTCAGACATTTTCCAACGAGTTGGGATCACTACAGACATGTTGCGGTGTTCAGTTCCAATTATAATAGGGAAATGGTCGCTGTGGTAGAGATCATCACATACTTGCCATGAAAATAAGGTAGCGATACGGGCAGATACCATTGCTATATCTATGGCAGAAAAGGCGTTTGATCTGGCACAAAGGTGGGTGTTTTCACCGGTGTTCAATAAAAATAGATTATTCATATCTATTATATTTTGCAATGCTTCCCCTTTAGTATCGGTGCGCGCTGATCCCCACAAGCGACTATGAGCATTAAGATCGCCCAAAAGCATGTATGGGCCAGGTAGCTGAACTATGATTTCTTGGATGTCATGTTCCTGCCAATTACCATTTGGTAGATAGATGTTACAGATAACTAACTTTATTGGTGCGTTACCTGCACAGCAACTACTTGCAGATGCGTCCTAAGTGGTATAGTACCAAATTGCATCTTCTCTAATAAGTATTGCAACGCCTCCCCTGGCTCTTAAGTTAGGAACCACATCCTTCCTAATAAACTTATACCTACGTAGAAAGTAAGGTTGGTTTGGTTTTAAATGAGTTTCCTGGAGGCAAATGCATATAGGGTTATATTCGTTAATTAAGAGCTTCAGCTCGCAGTAATGATGCACAATACCATTGCAATTCCATTGCACTATTGGACCCATAATTGAAGTTTAGTTAAAATATAATTGATAAATGTATAAAGTATCAATTAACGAATAAATAAATAAGGACGAATACGAATAAATATGAATATAAATAAAATATAATGGACAATTCACAAATATATAGATTAATACTATACGAATAAAATAAATAAAATATAAATATAGATATAAAGACGGTACATTTAAACATTAACTAAAATATCACAGAATATAGTATCACAGATACGTAGATATAGTAAACGTATATCCAAATATGTAATATCACAGATAGTTAATCACAGTTTACTATTTAGTAACATTCGTCATCATTGTCAGCGCCTGAGGCACGCGAGGGTGGCTTCCTCAGTTTGCCTTTTGGCCATCCCACTTTCCCTTTTGCCTTTGTTTGAGATGCATTTGAGCCCGATGACATATTGTCTTCTTCAGAAACGGACCCTTGCTTCTCAGTATTTCGTTTCCGCTTTTCCTTGTTTTGAGTAGCTAAATATTGTGTAGGTGGCGTTACAAACGAGCTCGGTTGATTATCCTCAACTGACTTTTGAATCAAGGGTGTAATTGCCCCTATTAACAAAGGTAAAAGCTCTTTAGCTAATGCTGAAACATCAACCTTAGACGGTATGGCAGCAGTTGACGCAGCTGCCTTAGCATAAGAAAGTCCCGGAGTAGAGGCGGGTGACACAACTTTTCTTCTTGCTTCAAGGTAACTAATATTCTCTTTTACCCGAACTTCCTGGATAGCAGTTTCCTGCTTATAGATCGGGCAGTTTGAGGCTCGAGCCGAATGAGCCCCGCCACAGTTGACGCAAGTGATGGGTTCCTCGCATGGAACACCAACGTGCGATGGTTTACCGCAAACACAAAGATCCTCCTGCAATACACACCTAGAAGATGTGTGCCCAAACTTGTTGCAACGAAAGCATCTCATCGGTGGAGGCACGTATAAACGTATGTTTAAAGAATAAAATGCAACTTTAATAGTTCTTGGTAATATTGGGGTGTTGAACGTTAATACATGGTTTGCAGTATCCACCAGTTCCCCATTCTTTCTAGCTTTGATCCTTCTTACCTCTATTACATTTTGACTACATAATTCTTCACAAATATCTTCGATTGAACAATTTAACAGATCTTGACAAAAAATAACACCTCTAGATACATTCATAGTTTTGTGTGCAATGACGTCAATTTCAAAATCTCCCAGTTTTGATGTATCTAACACTCTTCTTGATTGTTTGTTCGTATTGGTTTCAACTAATATACCGTCTCTTATCTTCTTAGTCATCTTCAATGCTCCATACAGTCCATACAAACTCTTTTGAATATAGAACGGGCTAACTCTATCGAAATTAAGTCCATCTTTTCTTTTAAGAACCAAGAACCGGGGTAAAACCTCCGTCACTGGGCTCCTATTTTCGGTAGGTTTTAAAGGTGGACCTTCCGACACCTCCATGTTTGAAGAGTTGGCACTCTTTGGTTTGGGTTTGATTTGACTCATCACATTCCCACGAGTAGGGACCAAAAAAATTCCCGTGAATCAGTGGGCCCTTGACCCACGGGGGGGACTTAATACTATGGAGAGGCCCCTATTTCGTCCACAGGCGTTTCAACGCTAGGAACCAGGCTTCCCCCTGGCCACGCTCAGGCTTCCCCTCGCGCAATCCCTTCAGCACCTAAAACTGCCAAACGACCTTGGGATTGGGGGATTTTTTTATAGAAGTTACCTTCCTCGTAGTCCGGGCGGTAAAGCCAAGACCACCGACCGCTAGCTGTACGACATTCCCTAGCCACGCTCTGCTAGAGTCTCTGAAGTACAATTCGCGGTTGCGGTATTAGGAGACGGCTAGCGCTCAGCCATCCCCAGCAAGAACATCCCGGGCTTGCCACACCCGTATACGCTTTTTGACGGCGCATGTCCTGGGAAGAGTAAGAAGAAAAGGAAGGGGACTCTCAGCTTTCGCTGGGAGCCTGAAGAAAGCAAGAGTTAGAGCGAGGGTGCTCCGACAGAAAAGAACTAAAGTAAGGAAAGCCACTCAAGACTAGTATAAGAAAAGTGGACTTCCAGCTAAGGGCACGCAGGGTTGCCATCCCTGTCCTCGCTAGTTACGAGGCCCTACGTAAACTGGTCCGCGACACCGTATTTTTTTAGAGCTAGCAGTGACTATTTACAGCCACGAGCTCATATTTCGGTGTTGGCCTTGCATCACATACGATCATTTGCAAGGTCACTCCCCTATCCGCCACCTGGGGACGTGCCTAGTAGGTAGTTCAACCCCTAGGATTATTCTTATTATTCTTATTATTCTTATTATTCTTATTATTCTTATTATTCTTATTATTCTTATTATTCTTATTATTCTTATTATTCTTATTATTCTTATTATTCTTATTATTCTTATTATTCTTATTATTCTTATTATTCTTATTATTCTTATTATTCTTATTATTCTTATTATTCTTATTATTCTTATTATTCTTATTATTCTTATTATTCTTATTATTCTTATTATTCTTATTATTCTTATTATTCTTATTATTCTTATTATTCTTATTATTCTTATTATTCTTATTATTCTTATTTTTTTTTTTTTTTTTTTTTGTGGAGGAGGAAATCCTTTATGGACATCACCGACTCATTGCGTGATAGTGCGGAGTCTCCAAACTGGCATACCCACTAAAACCCCTCCTCGGTGCATCAGCTGCTCAGGCTATTAGCACCAAACCCTTTACTTATACGAATATGCATGTACATTGTACAGGTGGGTAGCAATAATTCTTAATACACAAGTAACTATACTAACCTTTATAGCATTACCCATAACCACAAGCTACACTTCTATAGTTCCTCAAATAGGTGCGTCGCCTTTAAGAAGCTTAGCGTTTTACTCATTTTTTCTTTTTCTTTCAGATTTTCAGCATATCTGTTTTGAAGATCCCAGATCCTTCTCTGTTCGGCATACTTTGGACACTCGCATACTAGGTGGGTAGTGCTTATCGGAGTTTGACATTCGTCACACATTGGTGGTTGTTGGCCACTTAACAAGTGTTTATGTGTGAGTGTCGTATGTCCTATTCGTAGCCTGTGCACTATAATTGCATCTCTTCTTGTTAGGCCCGTTAACTCGTATCCTACCTTGACTTCCGGTTTTATGGATCGAAGTACTGTGTTGTTTTGATCCCAGGATTGCTGCCATTGAGTTGTGATAAATTTCTTTATGGAAATATTTGTTAGTTCATTTCCCCCCTGTTCCTCTACTACCCTTTCATAATTGACCCTTTCTAAGCATTCTTGTACCCTTACAGTAAACGGTCGGGTAATTGTAGGTCTGTTTCGGTACAGGTTATTGGCCTCTACAAGTAGCTGGTTGTTGGGGTTACTTGGTGTAGTCTTTAATCTCATTGCATATGTCAACATCAGCATATTCCTCCTGAGATCTAAAGGAATCATGCCTGATTCGCAGTGGAGGCTGCTAACCGGGCTGGTTGGAAAAGCACCTATTCCGTATCTGATGCCCAAGTGATGTATCACATCTAGCTTTCTTAGAATGCTCTTTCGGGCCGATGAGTAGACTATTGAGCCATATTCTAGTCGCGATAGGATTAAACTTTGATAGATTCCGAGCAGACTCTTGGGGTCGGCTCCCCATTTTGTGTGTGCAAGGCATTTTACCAGGTTCATTTTGGCTTTGCACTTACTAACGAGAGCATTAATATGCTGCCACCACGTAAGCTTCCTGTCGAAAATCAAGCCAAGGAATTTAGCATTGTCGGAGCACTCTATAGGGGTCCCGTTCAGGTACAAGAGCGGATCGTAGTGCGGTCTTCTCAGTCTGCAGAAATGGACGCATTGCGTCTTTTCAACCGAGAACTGGTAGCCGACTTTTGATGTAGCGGTTGTTATTATATCAATCGCTGTCTGCATCTGCCCTACAGCTGCACCAATAGTTTTCCGTTGTCAAGAAAGCCACGTCATCTACGTACATGTACTTTGCTACCACACAATCAACGTCTTTGCAGATTTCGTTGATGGCAATAGCAAAGAGAGTACAGCTAGAGTTGAACCCTGCGGTACGCCGTTTTCAAGTCCCTTTTCTCCGGACAGTATGTTTCCAACTCGCACTCTAAACCTCCTATTGCTAAGGAAGGATTCGATAAACAACGCCATGTTACCCTGATTTCATATTTGAGTAGGTTTCGCATGATACCTCTCTCCAGGTCATATCATACGCACCTTTGATATCGAAGAAAACAGCTACTGCATGTTCCCTCTTCCGAAAGGCTTCCTGGATGCGGTACTCTAGGCCTACCAAATGATCGATGGTGGACCTGCCTTTCCTAAAGCCGGCCTGGTATTCTACTAGTATGCTGTTTTCCTCCAGGTACTTCTGAAGTCGCGCGTTTACCATCTTCTCCAGTAGTTTACCCAAACAGCAAGTGAGGCTAATAGGCCTATAACTACTGGGGGCGGTGGGCTCTCTTCCTGGTTTGAGAATAGGGATGACAATGGCGCTCCTCCATTCTTCAGGGTATGTACCACTAAGCCAAAGCGTATTGTATAGGCTTAGCAATACTCTTTTTATGTCGCTCGTTAGGTGCTTAAGCATTTCATTGGAAATCGTGTCACTACCGGGTGCTGATAGTTTGAGGTGTCAATCGCTGTATCGAGGTCCGTCATCGTAAAGGCTAAGTTGTAGCATAGTTCTTGACTGGCACTGAAATCGAGTTTAGTCTCGTGCAGGGGCAAACTATCTCTAAATGCTTGGGTGTAATTTTCGGAGCTACTTACACCAGCGAAGTGCTGCGCAAGAGCATTTGCAATTTGGTTGCTATCCTCTACAGTGTTTCCGTCGGACGTCTTTATACTAGTAAGTATATGCGTTCTACGTTTGCCATCCATGCCGCTAACCTTTCTCCACACTTCACGTATTTCAGATGTTGGCGTTATAGTAGACGTGTAGTGGTTCCATGTATCGCGCTTGCATTTCAGTACCACTCGTCTGCACTCTGCCCTCAGCCTTTTGAAGGTGATCAAGTTTTCTATGGTGGGGGTTCTTCGGAATCTGTTGAAGGCAGACTTCCGGTCCCTGATCGCTTGGCTGACGTCACCGTTCCACCAAGGGACAGAACGCCTTGAAGCTTGCCTTTGGTGAGTGGAATGCTAGCCTCGGCAGCTTTCATGATAGCATTGGTGATAGAGCTTACGTCTAAGCTATCAGGTGCGCGCAGGTTGAACGCGAACCGTTCCCAGTCTGCCTTGGCCGTATCCCATCTCTTCGCCGTATTTTGCGCCGGGGTCGGTATGCATGTTTCTGTGATGATAGGAAGTGGTCGCTGTTATGTAAGTCCTCTATCGTTCGCCAGGTAAAACGTGTTGCTAAGCAACTAGACACGATAGTTAGGTCTATGGCTTCTACGGTATTGGAGATGGTATTGAAGCTAGTCGGCTTGCCTGTATTTAGTAAGACCAGATCGTCTGTCTCCAGCCAGCTCTCTATCACACGTCCCCTTGAATCCGTTTTCCGCGATCCCCATTGCAGATTATGTGCGTTGAAGTCACCCATCAACATCAGCGGCTTTGGTAGCTGACGTACAACTTCCTCGAGATCTTTACCGTCCAGTTGTATTCAGGTAAGTATATATTGGCAAGTGTGAACTTAAGCTTACCACCGATGGCGACTGCCAGTACCTGTAGCTGGCTATTGATAGGTAATCTATCATATACGACGTCGCTTCTCATCAGTATAGCTACTCCTCCCCTGCCTCTCTGACGCAACTGCGGTTCTTTTCGTTCCACATTGTACCCTCTCAGAGCATATGGTTGTTCTTGCCTGAGATGGGTCTCTTGGATACAGAAACACATTGGATTGTGCTCTTGTATAAGGAGCTTAACGTCGCAATACTTTTGAACAATCCCTCTAACGTTCCATTGAAGGACTTTATCCATTAATAAGATAATTAAATAAGACAAAACAGTTAAAAGAGCACATAGATAAATAAATAAACAGGTAAGTATATGAACAAAGGACAAACAGATAATTAGACAAACGATGCTTTACTCAAAAATATCACAGATTTGTATCACTAACTTTATCACAGACTTATGACTTTTGTGATTCCCCACCAGCAGATTGCTGGGAGGTCACATCTGACGTCTTGGGTGGCAGTCTGGGTCTCCCCTTTTGCCATCCTCTCTTTTTTTTTTGCTGAGAATAGGGATCCTCAATACGGTCGGTAGCAGACGACTCACTAATAGTGGACGCGCTTCGTACCCGTTTCTCGGTTTCTACAACCACCATTGCAGATTTCGAGCTGCATTCCGACTCGGCTCGAGAACGCTGTATTTTAGAGGTCGCAGATATACTGTGCTCTCCAGTTTTTATGTTTGGTGCCATCTCCTTAGGGATAACAAATTCACTTTTTAAGGCTTTGACTAACTCCGGAATCAGCTCCTTTACTAAGAAACTGACTTCCGGTTTCCGTATTGCCATCTGGGCATATGATATCCCCTGAGTAGGGGTGCGCGCAACTACCAATTTCTTAGCATCAAAATAGCTTAAGCTTTCCTTTGCCTTTAATTCCTGGATGGCAACCTCCTGCTTATACACAGGACATACCTGTGAACGCGCAGAGTGGTTGCCCCCGCAATTCACACACTTGAGCGGTTCCTCACACGGAAATCCTTCATGTATCAATTTTCCGCATATACACACCTGTTCTAATGTACATCTAACGGATGTATGGCCATACTTCTGGCACTTAAAGCACCTCAACGGAGCTGGAACATACAGCCGTACTTCTAATGAATAGAAAGCGACCTTTATCTTTTTGGGTAGAACCGGTGTATCGAAGGTAAGAACGTGGTTCGGCGTGTCTTTTAATATACCGTCCCTTCGCGTCTTTAACCGTCGTACCTCAATAACTTTTTGGTCTGCCATTTCCTTCCTTATCTCCTCTTCTGTACAGTTAAGTAGGTCTGGACAGAAGATGACACCTCGTGACCTATTCATTGTGCTATGCGGCACAATATCTACAAGCAGTCCCATAAGGATGTTCGTGTTTTGTATGAATTTAGACTGTTTCTCTGTTCGGGTTTCTATCAGTATCCCATCCTTTATTTTTTTGATCATCTTCAAGTCTCCAAATACACTATATAACGCATTGCTTATCAAGAATGGACTCACCTTATCGAAGTTGAGCCCATCTTTTCTCTTAACGACCAGATACCGGGATGAACCCGTCACCTGGCTCGCAATCCTGCTTTCTACAACAGGGGTTTGGGGTTACTGCGATAGCGGTGCCCCAACCGCTCCCATTTCAGAGGATGGGTCCTCTTGTTGAATTGAGGAAACGTTCATTTTGTTCCCACGAAAGTGGAAGAAATGTATGTCCACTGCAGTAGTGCTCCATACTACAGTAAGGCTATATACAACGAAGTTCGCCATTTTCTTCGAGGTTTGGCCGCTAGTGACTGATCTACCCCCAGCCATCCATCCCCTCAGCACGGCCAACCTTGGGATTAGGGTTTTTTTTTTATAGTGGTTTCCTTCCACGCGGTCCTGGCGGTTAAGCCAAGACCCCCGGTCCTCAGAGCACTGCGTACACCAAGCAATAATTGTGTGATCCTGGTGGTCGTTGCAGCCTCTTACAGATTACGGTTTCTTACACTCTGATGGTCGAGTGTAAGCCTCTCTCGTTTGCCATGATGAGCATGTTGCCCAGGGAGCACCGACGTGGAGGTGAGAGTAGGATTTTGCCCCCCTATTATTCTTATTATTCTTATTATTCTTATTATTCTTATTATTCTTATTATTCTTATTATTCTTATTATTCTTATTATTCTTATTATTCTTATTATTCTTATTATTCTTATTATTCTTATTATTCTTATTATTCTTATTATTCTTATTATTCTTATTATTCTTATTATTCTTATTATTCTTATTATTCTTATTATTCTTATTATTCTTATTATTCTTATTATTCTTATTATTCTTATTATTCTTATTATTCTTATTATTCTTATTATTCTTATTATTCTTATTATTCTTATTATTCTTATTTTTTTTTTCTTTTTGTGGCTGTAACTGCAAGGTTATTAGCCTTTTGCTACGCTACTGGTGTATACGCTATTTTGGGGATTCTATATTTTGTTGAATATTCCTATTTCTTTCAAATACTGTAATACTTTGGTAATTTTAGCTTTTTCTATTCTGAGGTCTGTCTGTATCCCATTATCGATGCCTAACCGTTCTCTGGTAGCTTTTAGATCTTTACAAGACTCGAGGATGTGTTGTACAGTAAGTTTTCCATTGCAATATGTACATCTTGGTTGTGGTTTAGCGTTTAATATGTATGAATGGGTTAATTGCGTGTGTCCTATTCTTATTCGTGTTAAAACTACACTCTCCTTTCTCGTCATTTGTGGAAAACTCTTTCTTTTCTTGGGTGTTGGTGTATGTAACTTCAAGAGTCTATTTTCTGCTGCCCATTCTTTTTCCCATTCATGCCACACTATATTTTTAATTTCTGCTTCATCTGTTTCTGGTGGATATTGTAGGTGAAGCTTCTGTAGAACGTCTTTCAGCCTACTAATTACTACACTCGGTTTTGCATCCGGTTTTACACTTTCGTTTTCGAAGAATATTTGGTATATAAAGTGGTTAGGGAGATTTATTATTTTCATAGCATATTTTAATAGTAGCCACATTCTTCTAAATCTTAGCGGTAGTATGCCTGATTCTACGTGTAAACTACTACTTGGGCTTGTTTGATATGCCCCAATCGCATATCGTATGCATACATTTTGTATAACATCCAACGCTTTGAGGTTGGAATACGCAGCGGTTCCATACGCTGTGGATCCATAGTCGAATAGACTTAATATTAGAGCGTTATATACCCGTATGAGAATTTCCCTATCGGCCCCCCATTTTGAGTTTGAGAGAAATTTTATTATGTTCAACCTTTTTCGAGCTTTTGTTGCCACATTGTCGACATGACACTTCCATGTGAGTGTACTATCAAGTGTTACTCCTAGGAATTGGTAATTAGTAACACACGTGATTTTATTTCCTCTCAGAAAAAGGTTTGGGGGACGATGCGGGCGTCGCAGTTTGCAGAAATGTACGCACACAGTCTTCGTTGGAGAAAAACGAAATCCTACAATTTCTGCCTCATTTAATACTGCGTTTATTGCGGTTTGCATAGGTTTATTGTTTGTCACATCGCCTTTTGATGATGTGTATAAGGCTAAGTCATCCACATACATGCATCGGACTATTTTCTCATGTAGTGATTTCGTTAGTTCATTTACTGCTATAATGAACAAGGTTACACTGATTGGTGACCCTTGGGGTATTCCATTTTCGAGAAGATGTTTGGTAGATAAATGATTTTCTACTCTGACTTGGAAATATCGTTCAGTTAAAAAGGATTTTATAAAGTTAAACATTTTTCCTCTTATCCCCCAACGATGGATCTTTTCCAGTACAGCATATCGCCATACTGTATCGTATGCTTTTTCTAGATCAAAAAAGACAACGGTGCCGTGTTCTCTTTTCTTGAATGTTTCCTGTATTGCTGAGGAGAGGAGAATTATGTTATCTCTTGTCAAATAACTTTTTCTGAAACCTGCTTGATATTTTTTAATAATTTTATTGTCTTCTAAGTATTTTATTAACCTTTTATTAATCATTCTCTCAAGTATTTTACTTATACAGCTAGTGAGTGATATTGGACTATAGCTAGCAACACTAAGTTTATTTTTATTGGGTTTTAGAATGGGGATTATTATTGATGTTTTCCATCCTAAGGGATATTCTCCTTCTGACCATAATTTGTTAAAATGTAAATCAGATCCATGGTTCCAGTAAAAGGTGAATTTTTTAACATGGAGTACGTGATTTTGTCGATACCAGGCAAAGTGTCCTTTACACATTTTAAGGCGTTGTCTAATTCGTATACTGTAAACTCTGAATTATAGTCACTTTCGTTATGTTCAAAGTAGTCAAAAGAGGTTTGTCTACTAATCATCCTTTGTTTAAATTCAGAGGTATATTGATTTGAACTGCTGACTTCTTCAAGATATTGTGAAATTTTTTCTGATACGTTCTTTGGACCGGTAACTAGTTTTCCGTTATCTTCTAAAATAATTGGAACATTGTTAGAGTTTTTTCCGGACACCGATTTGATTTTAGTCCATATTTCTGTGCTAGTGGTTCTGGTATTCAGGCCCGACACGTAATTTTGCCAAGATTTTCCTTTTTCATCTAGTATTAGACGGCGCGCTATTGCTCTTGACTTTTTAAATTTTATTAAATTTTCTGTAGTTGGATTCTTGATGAACCTTTGAAGTTCCTTTTTTCTATTTTTTATGGCATCTGCAATTTCTCCATTCCACCAAGGAACCGCACATTTCTGTGGGTATTTATTGTTTTGCGGTATAGATTTTTCAGCTGCTTCTATAATCGACGATGTGATGCAATTTACCAGAGAATTTGTTTCTTGGTGTTTGTTTATCGGAGGAATATTTGCTTTGAATTTTGGCCAATCTGCATGTTTTAACAACCATTTCCTTATGGGAACGCGATCATTTTCTGTGTTTCCTGTAGAAATTATTAAGGGAAAATGGTCGCTTCCAAAAAGATCCGGTATTTGATCCCAGGTGTAATTAATTGCTACCCGTGATGTACAGAAAGTGAGGTCAATTGCGCCAAAGTTGTTTGATTTAGCATTAAAATGAGTAGGTTTTCCATTATTTAGGATTACCATGTCTGTTTCATCCAAGAGAGCTTCTATTTGTTTTCCTCTAGTGTCGCACTTTGCGGATCCCCACAGTGTGCTGTGAGCATTGAAATCGCCCAGTAAAATGTATGGTTTTGGCAATTGGTCTATCAGTTGCTTTAGTTCATTTTTTGTCCAGTTGCCGTCTGGTAGGTATATATTACATAGTGTAACATTCACTGGCGAGCGGATGTTTACTGCTACTGCTTGGATATTTGTTTTCAATTTTAATGTATTAAACAAACAGCTATTATGTAAGAAGATGGCGACTCCTTCTTTTGCTCTGCCTGCGTATACATCATCATATCGAACACAATCATAATTTCTAAGTTTATATTTATCAGTATTTTTAAAATGTGTTTCCTGCAAGCTAATTACTGTTGGATTTTCCTTGCTTATAAGCAGTTTAAGTTCGTCCGATCGTTTGATGCAGCCATTAATATTCCATTGTATAAATGTGAATGTAAAATACTAATATTGTATAAATAAATAATAAATATAGATAAATATTATATGATAACGGACAATTTTACATATATTGTATAAATAAATAATAAGTAAAGATAAATACTATATGACAACGGACAATTTAACATATATATTGGCAGACAAACAAATACGAATATATCACAGATTGATTTAGTATCACAGTTCGAATATCACTTCTTGTTTTGACTAGCACTGTCTTTCCTAGATTTGCTTCTAGGTCGACCGACCTTTTTCTTTTCTTTTCGGGTGGCTGGGTTTATGAACTCCGAAATGGAGGTTGTATCCTCGCCACATACCGAGTGAAGAGCAACTAGGGCTCGGCTTTCTTTTTTCACCACGAAATTCTGCGTCCATACGTTCTACATCTGTCAATATAGACGATGTAGATGGAGCGCTATGTAATATACTTAACTCTTCTCTTATAATTTTTTTAATTTCTATAGCTATCTTAGCTTTTTCAAGATTATTTTGAGTTGGGTTATTTATATTTTAATAATCAAGGTCACTTCTTCCTTAATTATTTTCTAATTTCAGGAATTATGCTGAGTAGTGCAACATCACTCTTAGAGGCAGCTGTTACTTGAGCGAAAGTTGCTTGACTGGTAACAGCTGATCCCTCCATCTGTTTAGCTTGCGGTAAGTTATTTTGTTTAGAACCATTATTTCTTTGATTCTATATTCTTTTTATATTCAGGACACCCTTTCCAAACAGCTAGATGGTCTCCTTTGCAATTTGGGCATTGCTTTGGATTTTCACATATTGTGCCATCATGTGAGGATTTACCACATACGCATATTTTAGAATTTTTGCATATCTGTGCGGAATGCCCAAACTTCTGACAGTTATAACACCTGAGTGGTGCTGATATATACGGCCTGACTTTTAGGGGATACATTGCTGCTTTAATAGACCTAGGCAGAGTATCCCTTCCAAATGTGAGAATGTGGTTTGGAGTATCCACCCATTCTCCTATCTTTTTAGTTTTTATTCTTTTCACATCTATGACGAATTCGTGGCAGAGGCCTTCTTTTATTTCCTCTAGAGTACAATTTCATAAGTCAGGGCAGTAGATAACTCCCTTACATTGGTTTAAAGTAGGATGAGGTGTTACCTCTACATTCATGTCTGCTAACCTTTTTTACATTTAACAATTTATTTGATTGTAGTTTTGATTTGCATTCTATTAACAGCTGTCCTTTTACCTTTTTGATACTATTGACATCTCCAATTAATCCAAATAACGATTTTGAAATTAAAAAAGGACTGACCTTCACAAAATCTTCCTCTTTTCTTTCCAGGAGCAGAAACCGGGACCATGTGGACACCTTTTCCTGCATGCCTTTTCCGGTGATTTGTTCACCTTCAGCGCCCGTTCTAGAGGATGGGTCCTCACTAGATAAATTAAATAAGTTCATGTAGTTCCCACGAGTATGGGAAGAAATAAATGTCGACTGCAGAAGTGCTCCCGTACTGCAGCAAGGCTTAACTAATTGCAACGAGAGGCAGCCAGGTATCTCGAGGGCTCCGTTAGCGACTAACTACGCATAGCCATTCATCTCTTGGCACGGATCGCATGACACCTTAGATTTCGGATTTTTACAGTGGAGTTTACTCTCCGATAATAGAAACACAATTGTAGACAATGGACGTAAGGAACGAATATGACGAAACAGTATGCGACCAGCGTTAGCATTACCCTATTATTCTTATTATTCTTATTATTCTTATTATTCTTATTATTCTTATTATTCTTATTATTCTTATTATTCTTATTATTCTTATTATTCTTATTATTCTTATTATTCTTATTATTCTTATTATTCTTATTATTCTTATTATTCTTATTATTCTTATTATTCTTATTATTCTTATTATTCTTATTATTCTTATTATTCTTATTATTCTTATTATTCTTATTATTCTTATTATTCTTATTATTCTTATTATTCTTATTATTCTTATTATTCTTATTATTCTTATTATTCTTATTA